>WURV02151639.1:0-17236 GCA_011762755.2 Epimenia babai | reverse complement strand
AACCGCTTATCGCAGAGGTCTGTTATTTGGCAGATGTTGTCCTTGGGGTGGTCTCTTCTAGATTTGTTCATGGTATCGTCATTGCAGCTAGGGGAAAGAACTTCTGCCGACGTTCGTATTTTTTCTTAAAAAATCTTCTCAGGAACCGCTTATCGCGGAGGTCTGTTATTTGGCAGATATTGCCCTTGGGTTGGTCTCTTCTAGTTAGTCTTTACTGATTCTTTTGTACTAATTTACTATTTATCCACTATTTAGTGATTTTTTTGCAGTTTGCACGACTTGTCTAAGTCCGACAGCAACCTCGCTGGATCGAGGCTTCACGAAGAGGTGAATGAATGGAAGAAGGAACGGGAGCAGTTGCTCGCTTTGAACCAGCAACTGGCTCGTCAGGTGACCCAGAAAACAAGACAAACCGCCGGTTAGTGGCCTTGCATTACGTAATAATATAATAGGATGCATTTACCAGGTGTACGTAGAGGCAATTAATATTTTGAGCCTCAATGACATTAAGAAAGTATCACGAAAAGCGTCCTCTTTTTCTTTTTCCCTTGCTCTCTTCCCCACTTACCGTCTTTCCTTTTTTCCTTTTTGTTCTACTCTTTTTTCTGCCACAATTCCATCTTTGAGAGGATTTTACGTTGACTGAATATATCACAAATATGATATCCATGGTTTTTTGGCATGAATGAAGTATTTTAACAGTTTGTCAACATTTTTCGGTTTATTAAACTCTAAAACAGAATGTTTTACGAAATATTTTTCAATTTGAAAATTTAATCAATTTGATAAAAAAATATCATAGTTATGATTTTGAGGTTATAAACGACACTGTTTATAAACTACTTTTGTTGCGGAAGTTTCTAGAAGCAGGTCGATGATATTAACCGGACAGGGCTGTATATGTTGTCCTTATCTTGAATTGCTGTGTAAACACCTCCAGAAGCACCCACCGTCGCTGTCGCGCCCATACCGGTGAAGCGAGATAGACGGAGAATTGACCACAAAATGACCTTCCTTTTAGGCGAAGTGGATAGTGAGAGTATGTCGTTTGTGTAGCGGTGGTGCATGTCACGCTTTCCTGGCCGTGTGCCAATTAACTCTTTTTTTAACACTTGTCGCTGAGCATTTTTGATTCGCTGATGTAGCTTGCACTACAAATCTCGCGCCAACAATGGTGGATGGCTAACTCTTATTAACGCACGTATATACATAATGCTCTTTTTACTGCCTATAAGAAGTTGAGAAACACTATTTAACAAGTACAACATTTAAGACCACAAGTATAAGCCAATAAAGGCTCTCGGATGCGCTTGGCAAGAATGTATATGACAGCTATTTAGTGCAGATACAATACTTTCGACACTCGCGTATCGCCCATGTAAGATGATATCAAGCATCTAAAAGTCTATTACATGAATTATACGTAGTATTTGTAAAAGACGAAAAATGATAAAATATCTTTTTGAGTCACTGAGGTTAGAATATAGATAAATTATGTATATTAGCTATTCTTCAGTGCAACAAGTGCAATGAGCAAGCAGTGATAGCTACTGCGTCATATACCCATCATATAAATGAATATAATACACAGTGTTTCTTAAAAACAACCTATCCAAACTCTTACCATTCCTTTATTTCCGTCTAAAAATCCACTAAATTTAACATACCTATACGATACTAACTAACCATTACAATCATCATTTTATAACAATTCAAAAGTCCAAAATTTCCAGCCTTAACTCGAATGCATATCTATAAACGTTTGTGCCATTCTGAGATCGAAAAAATCCTTAATTCCAACAATAAACCTAGATACTATGTTTTCACAGCCACACACACACACAGCTGACACCATATATATAGCCAATGTTTATTTTATTAAATATAGTAGTATTGCAAAAAAAAACTAACTTAGCCAATTTTTGTTTTCTTAACGCTCCAAGTGCTCGTCCCTACTCTAGTTGTGGTAAACACACGTTACAGTAGATAATCAGCACTGTAAGGGTTAAATACAGTAGTATTTTCCAATAATAGCCCATTTTTCTTTTTTTTTTAATATAGTAGCATTTGCCAAAAAAACTAAGTTAGCTAAGTTTTGGTTTCTGAAAAATTGTAGTATTTGCAAAAGAAACTCAATTTTTTTATTTTCTTTAATATAGTAGTATATGCAAAAACTAAATTAACCAATTTTTGTTTTCTCAAATATAGTAGTATTTGCCTAAAAAACTAGAATAGGCAATTTTTGTTTTCTTAAATATAGTAGTATTGCAAAAAAAAAAACGAATAATCCAATTTTTGGTTTCTCAAATAAAGTAGTCTTTGCAAAAGAAACTAAATAGGCCATTTTTGTTCAATATAGTAGTGTTTGCAAGAAAAACTAGATTAATCATTATTTTTTAGTAGATAGATATAGTAGAAACCAAAAAAAATTAATTAGCCTAACTTTGTTTTCTTAAATATAGTGGTATTTGCCAAAAAACTGAGAAAGCCAGTTTTTGTTTTGTTAAATTACAAATACTTCCATAAAGAAACTTGATAAACCATTTTTGTTAAATATAGTAGTATTTGCAAAAAACTAAATTAGCCAATTTTTGTTTTCTTACACATAGTATTTGCCAAAAAAACTGAAGAAGTCAATTTTTGTTTTGTTTTGTTAAATATAGTAGTATTTGTAAAAGAAACCAAATAAGCCTTTTTCGTTAAATATAGTAGTATTTGCCAAGAAAAACTAGATTAATTATTATTTTTTAAAGATAGTAGTATCTCAAAAAAAACTAAATTAGCCCATTTTCATTTTCTTAAATATAGTAGTATTCGCAAAAAATAGCCCACTTTTCTCTACCTAAATATAACAATATTTAACAAAGCATCGCCGGGCCTTTTGTTATAAAGGTTACACTATTTTTTCATCTTTATTTTTATTTACGTGTGCTGCCTGCATGGTTTGGTTGTGCTTGATGTACTTTGGGAGTTTTCGTTTTAATTTTTCCATATGTGACATCGTTTAGGACAGGCAAAGTAATGCAGTGTAGGGCGACAGAAAAAGAAAACAACCATAATTTACTGGTTGTACACATTCACAAAAATACATGTTTTGTAAGAAATGTTAGTAATTTTATACTCAAATTCACCTGATGAAGAATGTTCTAACATTCGAAAGCTTGTGATCTATATCTCCGCAGTGAGCCATAAAGGTGTTACCACTTTATTTGCTTATATTTGTACTGACTCACACGGCTACCGCAATGAGTTCTATATGTATACAAATATACTGATCCCACTACTAATTGCAATTAAACAAAATTAATTATATTCTATACAGAGGTAATAATCTAGAAGATGAGAATAGTGTACGTGATGTTAATGGGGTAGCCAATGTGGTTCTTCTGAATAGCTGGAGAGAAATACACAGAAAAAACCTATACCTTTGATGGGACTACGTATAATATAGTAGAATAGTATAGTAACTCCTGGTAAATGAACCTTGCGAACTAACCTTCCCTATCAACAGCGATGACAGCTACACCTGTGTTTGTTTTATCCATTGTGGTCACCAACTCTGTAAAAATTACATCTCATGGCCGCAATAACGGTGTTTTCAAAATGCTGTCACCTTTAGCTGAGCCTAAACAGTAATAGTTAATGAAATTTATAGTAACAAATGTCTGAAGCTATCAAAAATTCTTTTGTTGGTTATAATTTAGCACTGCAAGATGAAACTATCCACAATGTGTCAAGTTAATTTACAGTGTCTTTCAATAAAACAAGCTTTATTCATTTAAGGCCTGTATTAAATATATCTATTTTTTCATTAATTTAAGCATGGGGACAAATACGATTGAAAAAAATTATTAATTTGGTAACTTTGTCATAACCTACCAGTGTCAATATTTGTCTTTTTCAAATTTTCCCAATAATCACGACCAAATGAGTCATTTCCCAACTGAAAATAAACAAACCCTTTCCACTCATCAGTTAGCAGACGATAAAAAGTTATTGACGACTATAATCACAAACTCTATATAACCACTAATGTCACGCTGTCCTGGATAGGTTGTCACTGTTGACTTGACTTTCTTGTGCATGTAGATATATAAGTATATAGTATATATAAGGGCTTTATTGATTCTCCACATACTCCATGTAATGTCAATAAAATATCGCTATATGCACTATTACAGATTTTATATATATGTGTGCGTGTGCGTGCGTGTGTATTATATATATAGAGAAATAAAACAACTTACAAATACATAAATAATAATTACCATAGTTTTGAGTAATGGACTAGGAGTCATTGGTACCTTGGCTATGAGAGCTGTTCTGACTCCGAGTTTAGACGCCATTACACACTGATTAGCTCCCTTTCCGCCGAAACCCATCTTGAGATCATCGGCTTCAAATGATTCACCAGGAAGGGGCAAACGCATTACATAACTGCATACATGCAAAAAAAGTACGTTCCCTCGTAAAGAAGAGTGTCACATACTGTTGGCGCCAATGGTGCAGTGGTTAGAAGCGTTGCCTTCCATGCAAGAGGTTGCGAGTTCAAACCGACGCAAACCATGGATTTTTTCCTGCGCCTCCCACGATAAGAAATGAAGAACATTTTCGAGCTTGAATACTGGGAAAGATTTGCCGTGAAATGGTTTATTATAGAAATATATTAGGGATGTAACAGGGCAATGTTGTACGTGCAACTGACATTTAATTATAAAGTAGCACCAAAACCTCGCCTTTTCTCTTTTATTTCTTCCCTTTTACTTATGTGCCACAGGTTACTCACATCACATTACCTCCATTAGGGAAGGCAGTTTTGGGACAGAAGGCAGCCATTTTTACATTCGAACCCTCCATCTTCTAGTCTGGCTATGCTCGAACAACTTAACTATCTCAATCCAATGTAAAATGTATCGTGCAAATAGATGGGTTTTTAGGGCAATTTGCAGGATATGATGTACTTAGCTGTGGTAGAAAACCATATCCTGGGATTGTCAGCATGCATGGCAATACTGAATTCAAATCTAGCAGGATGGAGTTGACATAAAATGTATGGGGAGGGGGGGGGTCAGCGTAGTGGTTACAGCGTTTGACTTTGAATCTAGGGTTCCCTGGTTGAATTCTCGCTCTAACTGGTATATGTACCATCTGTGGTGTTTTTGCAGGCAAGAAACAACTCAAACTTCCGTGCCCATGGGGTCTGGGGAGCCCTTCCAGGGTGGTATTGTTATGGCTTTTTCCCTTGGACGTAGCTATGCTTCAGATGTTCTATGTGTCTCTATGTCCTGTACCTCCCCGCTATGTCATCATCCAATAATTAATAGCCATTAACTATCATAGACTTAGCGGAGTGTGCAACATATGTGGCCCGCCTATAGATGTTTGGTACGAGTGGCGTCGATGGGAAAAAGGTCAATTGTCTGCCTAGACTTGGTGGGTTTTTCACACTAGGTGTTTTTCGGCACCATTAAAAATGTGAGGAATTGAGAGAAATTGTACAGAAAAAACCTATACCTTTGATGGGACACGAACCCAAGACCTCCAGATAATTGGTCTGGTGCTCTACCAACTGAGCTACAGGGGCAAGCTTTCTCCTGTTCATTTCGGTATTTAACACCATTTTTGAGAACCACTGATATTTCACGTCCGTATATCATGCATATTGTGTTGGTGCAGGTGGCCTAGTGGATAGATTGTTGGGCTTGAATTCCAGAAGACGGAGGATCAAATTCCCGAAGAAGCTATTGAAGCAAGAAGCGCTTTACAATCCGTCAGCCCTGGGGACCTGGGTAGCTCTTCAGCGTGATTATCACATGTAAGGGATTCTTCCCTCTACATGGCTACATTTGAAATCAGATGGTATTGTTATATACACCTTCTAAATTTGTTAACGCTATGTCTTTTTTATGAATAAGCTCTAATACTCTAATTTGTGAAACATCAACCTACTTTGCATTAATATATCTAACCACAAAATTTTTCCAACTACCATACCGTACCCTAGCATCACCATTGAGTAATAATAATTTTTTCATATATCTGTCGATTTTTAAAGCTCTTAAAATGGTTTTCAGAATTTGGTCTTTTGATCTTAGTCGTAAAACGCCTCATATGTCACGAACCAAATAAATAGTAGACTATCCATGAGTAGACAAGTAAAACTGTTGCAAGGGCACTTGGAGATGTGTACTGGGAAAAACAACAGACTATCAGTATGAGGTATGAACATGTATAGCTTTAGTATAACTCATAGTTAGACTGATATATACTAGTCTCCAATCCCAGTAAATTAAACCACTCGGTATTATAACTCGGTAGCTGTGAAACTATGAAATTTTAAATTTCTGTATCTGTAATGAAGTATGTAGGCCAATACACAACTCACTATGTTAAGTCTATTATACAACTTCCAACTACCACAATCATATCACTTTGAGAGTTCATCTTGCAGACAATATCCGATCTTTTCAACTTCAAATGATTTATTTAATTGTCCTACTTGCGCAAGAAATGTAGTCGATTTCATTTGTCACGTGACGGTATACAAGATCACGTGATGTAAATATAGCACTATCTTAATTTTCTAGTTTCGGTGTGAAATTTACGATAAAAATCATACCCCATAACACGCTATCTGCTATCATTATGGAATTCTGTTTCGCTAATAATGAAATTTATATATACTACTATTGGTAATCCTTCCGTTTTCTAGTCATATTTATCTATTTTGATAGTATGTCTTCTAATAAAAGAAGAGGCAAAAAAGCTTGCCAAGTAGTTCCAAAACGTTCAAGTTTAACAATTCCTGAATCGCCATCGTCGTGTATCCAGGACAAATCTCACAGTCACATTGACGCAGAAGAAGCTTCCAGCTCCACAGAGTTAGCTTCTGGAATCGTGAAATTTTCGCCAATAATTAACTGTTAGTAATCTTTATATAAATATTGTCGGTGACTAATTTTCTTACAATACAAGTTTGTAAGTTTGTAAATTACAACAGTTTAACATTAATGATTAACGTCATTTTATAAAGACTTTTGGTATGTTTGATAGAAATGATTTAAAATTTATTTATATTTCATATTGCTAAATTATGTATTGATGTACACTTTTTGTAGACATAATGATAAACGTATGCCTGCTTGAAAAAGCCTTGTTCATAATTATATTATTTTTCTCAGCATTCGTATTTTTTATAGGCTATGAAAATTTACATTTTCAACTGCAAAAATTTGCATGAAGGTGGCAGGTTTTTATAATTTTTGCATGCCTAAATTGATTCTGCCTCCAGATGCCTCTCCCAATAATACCAAAGGAAATTTGAATCTTACGGGGAGTGAACGTAAAATCAAAGATTCTGCTGCCGATATCCACAATGCAATAGAGAAATGGGACAGTCTGAGTAAAACAGGCCTGAATATCATACAGGAAATTGCCAATATTAAGCTATCTGCAATGTAAGTACATATACATTATGTACATATACATAAGTATGTGTTTATGTGCTGCTCATGAATCATTTTAGTGTTAAAAGTTACATTCTTAAGTGATATCAATGTTTTCAATCACTGTATTTTTAACTGATGTAAAATGTGTTAGACAGCATTGATATTAGTGCGCTTTAAATCACATATATTTCATTTCAAGAACGGCGTGTTACCATACATAAATAATCAGTTTTATTGATATGTTCAGATGATTGTCACGAATTCTACTGTAAGATTAGTCAATAGTGTTCAATATTTAAACAGTGGCAGTATCAAGTTTAAACAGTTTAAACAAGTATCATTCTTACATGTCTGTGAGATTTTGATGAGTTGTGCCTGGATTTTTTCAGTAATTTCCATTAACCTAATATCATAAATAATAATTTTACATGGAAGGATTTGTGTATAGATATTAAGATGTTTACTCCGTGACACAGTAGTGATATATATATATATATATATATATATATATATAGGGAAGATTTCATAATTTTTTATTTTTATCTTATTTATATCAAGTTACAGACCAAGATGAAGTGCATTCCTATAATATTTTCCCTTTTGGTATTGCTTTGCATTGGAAATCTCATTAACTAAGATTATATAATATAAAATGTTTATATTATAAGTCCTCAGTACAATTTATTGGGTTAATTTAACAATACAACACTTTTGCTTGTGCTGATGCAAGGTGTTTTTCATTCTGTATTTATTCTAATAGAAACTTCATTATTGGCTCATTTTGAATGTATTTTGGTAGCCGATCGAGTGTCAATTATAGTTCATACATGTAGGCTTGAATATAAAGGTATTTCAAACAAAATAGAGGGGTAAGCTTCACGATGTTGTTAATCGTAGTCTTATGAAATTGGTTCCTATCTAATGAGTATAATATACAATCGTACATGTTTCATGTTACAGTGGTTATAGAGAATTGTGGCGAGATCTTTTTTCATAGAGATGGAGCTGAAAAGAACGGGAAACTATAACTGACATTGTTTACCATTTTGTGCAGCAGTGAATAGCTCCAGTACAACATTTGGATCTATATCATTTATGTATTAACCCTTACCACACTAGCAACTGTATATCACATTACCATAGCAATACATGATTACTGATGATTACTCTCTCTTAGCGCAATTGTAATTTATTCCTGTCATCAGAATATTGCTGTTGAAAACAGTATCCGGAGCCCTTTGTGTGCTGTTAACAGGAATAAACTATCTACATTTGAATCACTCATAAAACCTATCATTTTTATAAGTGCTATGAGTAACACCCTAGTTTATTTTGTTGCAATTATATTTTCTGCATGTATTGGCTTTGTGTGTCCTATAATTCTAATATACGTATTGATTCTTTTTAACATATTATGTCTGTAAAGTGCGTCTGACAACATATATACGTTTCAAGAAGCAGTATAAAAACTATTATTGACATTATTATCATGCTTTTTACCCAAAATATCATACTGTTTTGTTACATGATGATATTCTGTATACTAATATAATTGAATTACGTCTCTGTGCATACAGATATGAGAAAGAAAAGGAAGGTTCTCAGACAGATGCCATGCCACCAGAGCTAGAAGGCCTCTGTGATACTCTACTGGAAACTTACACTAAAATGGTTTGTGGAGACAAGTAGCCATTGCAGTGTGGTTGTACAAGGGCTTCTTTCCTTTCGCATGTCTGTATTTGAGATGTTGATAACACTTTGTCTAATCCCAATACCTCATCCATATCTCGTTATCCATAATCACTATATATTAAAGAATTATTTGGGCATTTAGGGCGACGTGGGCAGGCTGTTTGTAGGCATCAAAAAACACATGGCAAAACTGAATAAATGTCATCCATCTGGTCCCTCTGGTTCGCAATAGCGTGACTTCTACCTTTAGAAATGATTCTGGTTGTATTTGTGACATTGTGCTAACGGCAGTAGGGGATAGTTTTGTAAAGGACCAATTGGGGTGCAGAGAACGGCTTAATCCCAGTCTAATGCGACCTACTGTGCCGTACTGCCCACAGAGACGACAAGTCGACAAACTGGCTAAGATAACGACGACATTGGAGGGTGTGGTCACATTAGAGAAACACACCAAGGCTGATTTCGCTCCCTTGTTTCTTACTTGGCCTACCTCTCATTTCGGTTGGTTTTGCTTAATTACTGTCCATGATGTGTCATTAATGATAAACAAACGAAACTTGCTCAATTATATGCAGTTTAATTCTAGTATCAATATTGACTTTTTATAATCAGGGAACAGTATTTAGCTTCCATAATACATATAAATATGCCAAATGTAGAAATTATATTCTTTGTATAGATTTGAAGTTAATTATTTTTTTAGATATTAGAAATTATAATACTGAAATACAGTTTTATTCAAATAGCAATTTGTTTTTTTAAAATTACATGGTAACTATTTGTTTCATTATCATGTGGTTATAAGTTGATTTGTACTATGTAAATGACTTAAATTTGTTCTTAACAGCATTATTTTCTTCGCTGATATATTTACAGCCGTTACAGCACGGAAGATACACGCGATGTACAGCCAGGAAATTGACGTGCGACAAAAAATTGTGGAAAATATAGCGCATTGTAGAGACAGGAAAACTATGATGTTTTACACAGCCTCGTGGCTCCATTCTCCGTACATAGACACGGACAAAGATGCATTATTACACGCGATGCTACTAGAAACTGGCCATTTGAAGCGGTAGCGATCTTAATCTGTAGAATTTTTATAAGTTTTCTATTCGCAAAAAATTGGCACGGTGAAGCTGCAGTTTTTTTGACCAAATATGGATGCTGACCAAAAACAGCTTGATTGATGCTGAAGTGAGGTAATGAAGCAAAAATGTTATATGCATCCTTCAGGTACAGCGACTATGTTTACTAAGGCAAAAATTAGTCTATCAGTCTGATCACTCAATTCTACTGGTAATATTGTAGTTACACTCTGTTAGGTTATACTAAGGGCTTTTTAGTTCGCAATGATATTTCTAAATGTCACTATCACCTAATCATTTTTGATTTATCATCTTAATAATATGGCTCTGAAAATATAACTTTTTAGTATCTATGTTTGTTATGTCAGCTTATATTCTCCTCTATAAAAATGACAAAAACTAGAATATAAAATTTCTTACCCTTAAATTCCCTTATCTTTTGTCGAGGTGACCCAGAAATAGAGTTTCTCAATACTCGGTTTACAACATGCATATTTAATCATTTTGTTTATTATGTTCATTATTTAGCGAGACAATATTTCATGTATTAAATTATATCCCAATTGTATTAAATTATATCCTCCAGCATCAGTGGCAGCAGCAATTTTAACTGCAAATGGTGGGACAGAGATGAGACATTCAATCATTATTTAATGTGACTATTGTAGCATCTGAATTTCTTTATCAAAAATCTTCACTGCGACTTCACACTACATTTGTTTATTGATTTAATATCTTTAATGTTGTTTACTACTCAAAGCTTATTGAGAATCACCCATATAAGATAATACACTGAAATATATGTATAATACATTATGAAAACAAATGTAATTGATTTGCTGGAGAGCTTGGGTCTTGTTGACGAGGGAAGAGTACATGTTTCATATGTTGACCACTCAGGGCTATAGTAAGCCAAGCCCATACAAGAGTACCAACATTTTACTGCACATTAGCTCAGTTTGTAATTTGACTTGGACTGTTCACACTGAATTTCTAACATTAAAAGTAGTGTTTTAGTGGTTGTTACGTGTACCTCTATCTACCCGAATTCCTCCAAGACAAAATCGTCACCATTTGACGTCGGAAGATCTGAATCGAGGGATAGGCATGATTAAGCCTGGCATGTCCCAGCGACATGTAGCTCAGGAGTTGGCTGTGTCACTAAGTGTCATCTCCCGTGCTTGGAATCGTTATCAGGCTACTGGTACAGCCAACAGACGACATGGTTCAGGATGCCACAGAGTTACAACCCATGCACAGGACCGATACATCACCCCCTCCGCTGTAAGACACTACACAGCCACAGCTACAACCTTGCAGAGAAACCTGAGTGATGCATCAGGAGTTCATGTATCCACCCAAACCATCAGGAATAGGCTCCATGAATCAAGATTGAGGGCTCGCCGACCAGCTATACCCATCGCACTCACTCATCGCACTAGGATGCTAGGATATTCCCGCATTATTATACCATAGTTAGGGAAGCTATATCATAATTAGGGAAACCTTTGTTAGTTTAAAATTACACAGTCACACAGTGTTAATACCTCGATGACATACCATGAAAAAATATATATCATCAGCTCTCCTTGAATACAAAAGCATTCGCAGGTGAATAAAAGAATGTTATTTACATTTGATAGTTCATTAATGTTATATATTTTTCACCTTGGCCATAAATACATTCCAATAGGACTTCTGTTAGTTTACAATTTTACTTATAAATCTACCATGTGAGGATTTTGCTAGGAACATTCTCAGTCACAAGGTCACAGTCACAATCGTGGTTTTGTGTCGTAATATACACATTTATTCAAAAATTATACGACCTTTACGGGTTATACAGGTACCGACCTTTTATTAGCACCTTCAACGGGTGCTATTGGATCAATTGATGACTTTTAAGGGAGGTAACTCCGTCGACACTACCTGATTGATACTATCGAATGTATCAAAAATATAAAAATGCGTTCGTTGAAGTGGAGCTTTGGGACAAGATGTTTTGGGTGAATGCTACCTAGTCATTCTTGGTTTAGCGTAGGTTCTACAAATTAATCCATCATTCAATTTTCCTGAATTTGCCCGCATCCGGATTTCGATCGTACATAACATAATCACAATGGAAGACGACCCAGAAAATAAAATTAAAATGCCTAAGATAGCGAAGGTAAGTGTTAAAAACTTATATTTTTTCACATCGTAAAAGGTAAATTAAAACATTTATTAAGCGCTGGTATTAGGCAAGGCTCTCTGCGGTTTGCAATGAGCATTTTTTAATTTTATGGCAGCTATCTTCAGTGCAGATACAATACCTTCGACACTTACAAATCACCCGTCAAGGCGATGTCAAATCTCTACCCATTTTAGATATGGGTTTACTGCAGCAAATGAGAATAAATGAATTACTGACGATCATCACAGAAAAGTCGACAGTAAGCAGTTTCAAACACGCGACCATTTGAATACAAGTCCAGTGCTTTTACCACTAGAATAACTGCTTCTGTCATCATTTATGATGGATATAATATTAAAATAACAGCAAAAGCATTTATTGTTGAGCTTTTATGCCAGCTATAATTTAATTAATGGTCCGTATGAGTACTGTTTTGCTATATAAAAATAAACCTATATCTAATATGTGTGCTAATTCGGCATGCAGTGCACTTGCCTACCACATTGCTATTACCGCCATTTTGCTGTTATCTAGGTCACCCGCAAGTGACTTGCAGGGGGCTATCAAATTTTGTTATGATATAGTAATAGTTGTGATGAATGAATATCCATTTAGGTAGTGGGGTTGGGGTTAGAGTATGGCTCCATTTGTGCATTAAGATAGTTACTCGAACAACGCATCATGTCTTCCAAGCTATCTTGGGTAAAGTAGGGTTAGCAGTAGAAGTTATTGCAATGTGTCCTGTGCATCATTAATACAGATATTAAATTTTTAGTGCTATCGGTGATTAAACTGCCAAATGACATTGAAACTGAATTCAAACATGTATGTATGTAGTAAGCTTAATACTTATAAATTTAAAACTTACCATCATCAGTGATTCATAAATATCATAAATAATATATAACCATATATCCGTTGTATTACATTTGTATTCTTTTCTAACGTCTAGGTGAAGAACAAGATGCCAGCTCCTGTTCAGATCACCGCTGAGCAGCTGCTGAGAGAAGCAAAGGAGAGGGAATTGGAACTTGTTCCACCGGTATGAACACTTTTAAATTAATTACCTATATTTAAATTATTTTATTGTTTACATTAAAATATATCACTATCTATTTTTCACTTAGAATTGTCGCTGCTATAATTTTATTCAATTACATATAATGCACTAAAACATATTTTCCACCTCGCTTCAACCTGTAATCAATTGTTAATTTCTAATTCTGTTGTATATAGTTTCTATAAATAAGTCCATTTTTTAATGTTTGGATCATGCACGCTACTTGTGAGTTACAACTCGACGATTGCTTCGTTTTATCCAGCCTCCCAAGCAGAAAATATCCGACCCGGACGAGTTAGCGCAGTACAAGTTGCGGAAGCGAAAAGTAAGTGGCATATCATGTGTCATCACCGTGAATGTCAGCGTTGCACATTTGAACCCCAGGGGTGGCTGTTGTAGTTTAATCCATTTCCTAACCCTTATTTATACTTGTAGATTTGTTGAATTCAGTTACATCATGTGTTATGTATATGACAAATTACATCATTTAGAGCCTTTGATTAATGGTTTACTGCATAACTACCCAATTACTATGTAATGACTATGTAACAACCACATAACTGTAATAACTATGACACCTGTGCTAACCACATATTAGACATTTAACTGCCGTAAGCTTTATAGATTTCAGTTTTGCTAAATGTCAATTCCTTACTATTGTTAATACATTTCAGCACACAAAGGGTTAAATACATGTTATTCTAGACATTCTTGCGCAACAAGGGTTAAATACTCATGATTGTACACATTTTCAGAATTTTCAAGATTTCAATAAATTTCTATTAGGTAAAATTTAATTTCCCTACGTATGACTGATTAATCGATAGCTTTCAACCCTTGTCCTGCTGAACCAAGAAATATCCTTATAGTTACAAGATGGATAAAACACTCCAGTGTGTTATGTATGTCTTATACAGTTTACGGATTGTTGTGTGTTAATACTTGTGGGATACCTTGACAAAAAGTATTACTTGAGTTCAACAATTGTTCTATGCAGGCATTTGAGGACAATATTCGTAAAAATCGTACAGTCATGTCCAATTGGATCAAATATGCCACGTGGGAAGAGAGCCAGAAGGAGATTCAGAGGTAGCCTTATTATTCACTCTAGTTCAGGTGAATTGTTTTTGTGAAGTATTCACGCTTCTCAAGCAGATCACTATTTAAGTTCATGAATCATTGAGATACTGTGACTTGTAAATATAATTCTCTCGTATGGTTATAAAGATTATTGTGATATAATTCTCTCATACGCTATAAGGATTATTGTGATATAATTCTCTCATATGGTTATAAAGATTATCTGTTTGAATTTCTACATGAGTATTGATCACGTTACCATGATCTGTGGATCCTGCCATGTTTACGATTGATACAGTTAGAAGGCAGCCGACATAGTGGGAAAATCGTTGGAATTGGAATCCAGATGACCTTGGTTCGGTCTTGTCGGTCTACTGCATTGGGCATTTTTTTGGAGGGCAAAGATAAACGCGTCTGCCTATGGGGATCTGGGTAACCCTTCATGTGTAAGGTTATGTAAGGTCCCCCCTCTGGCATTATTGTTATTGGGATGCTCACAGGATGGTCTCACTACGGCGCCGACCCGTTCGCTATCTCGTCATCTCATTGTATCTAGTCAACTCTCACAGATTTACTGGAGTGTACTGGTGTATTTGGACTGTGTCTGGGCATTTGGGACCAGTAGCGTGTTGTGTGAGTGAAGGCTGACCATCTACCCACACAGTAGTTTTCACTGCGGTGTTGCCCCCATTGGCCCCACAGCGTAATAAATAATAATCGAGTCAAGTTTATTCGTGCTAACTACGGTATGCTGAGGATAACTGCAAATGGTCAGCGATGGCCTACACTTTGGGTTTATCCCAGCATTCTGTTACGTACGAACTCATCCACGCACAAATACATGTTTTTGACGGTTGGATAAACGTATAAAAATTTATTTCACGGTGCAACAGTCACTATCGGTCCATTCAGTGTCGGTGATTATTGAGATCTTTTTGGATCTTTGTCTCTTCTACATGTTTCATCACTTTTACAGGGCTCGATCAGTGTGGGAGAGGGCACTGGATGTGGACCATAGAAACATTACCCTGTGGCTCAAGTACGCCGAAATGGAGATGAAGTGAGTTATTTCGTATACCGTAATATCCACAAAACAGTCCTGTGGAATTCTGGCAGGATCAGCATTCAATTTGCCTTTATCACAGTCGCAGAATACATATTCCTTTTTACAATGCATTCTTGAAATTGCATCACAAAAAATATATTTTGCTGTAAACAATGAATTATTGTTGTGGTTTGTGCATTATTTTATCTTATTACTTAAGCATTCACCATTTTGGCCTTGTCTTGTCACATGATTGTGATTGGCCGTCAAGTATCCACTGGAATCCATAATATTGCATAGGAAACTTGTCAGAAAAGTTAATTCATCGAAATATTTGTGAGAATATTGGAAAGTTGAATTCTCGCAGCAATTTCTTATAAAGAAATGAGAAAATTTTTTTTGCGTCTGTCCTTTTTAGCATTTAGTTTTACAGGTCAAACTTCTAACATCACCGATGGATGTGAAAGTATTCAGTATTTATTATTCAATCAGTGTTATTTTACCACAGTAATTCTATCACCATGAGACGATCTAATGAATTTATCATCATTTATGTGATGGACAGTTGTGTATGGTTTGGTGGTGTCTACGTAGCTTCTTAGTGTCGCTGACACTTTTATGATAAAAACACACAAAATTTGCTGTGTCACTGTGTTAAAAAACAGCCAATGAAATTTTTCGATTTGTTAAAATAAGGTTGTAGAAGCCGGGGAAACACGCATTCGCCACTGAGCGCTTAGTGCTACAGGCACGTTTCTCTAACAATATGTATAGTAGTGTAAATGATGACCATCTTTCCATGATTTCCATAATGCACTTGTTGAGACATTTCTGGGCAGCTATTGACCGTACCATTCCAGATGATAACACAGTCTATAGCATTTTGAGCGTGGTAATAAATAAACTTACTACGAACACCATATCAAGATCCTGTAATATGATATATAAAGAATAATGTAATTATATGAAAGAATACGCCATACCTCAACTACCAACATCTGACAAATGCTCCATAAAATTGTAAGTAATACCGTATTTATGGCACAAATTTCTGGATGACCAGGTCAAGTGCTCCACAGTCGCTAGACGTACTTTTACGGGTAAATCGAACCCCGTTCATAATAATGTATGTCATTGTTATCAGTTTGTTTATCCGCTACCATGGTTATGATGTCACTTAGCCCTGCACAACTCTCAGTAATACAGTCACCCTGTTATTTCTATGTGCAGAAACAAACAGATAAACCACGCCCGTAACCTGTGGGACCGCGCCGTCACCATTCTCCCTCGGGCCAACCAGCTCTGGTACAAGTACACGTACATGGAGGAGATGCTTGGCAATATTGCTGGTCAGTTCATCGCTTGTCGGTTCATCGCGGGTCGGTTCATCGCGGGTCGGTTCATCGCGGGTCGGTTCATCGCGGGTCGGTTCATCGCGGGTCGGTTCATCGCCGGTCGGTTCATCGCCGGGCGGTTCATCGCCGGGCGGTTCATCGCCGGGCGGTTCATCATGGGCCGGTTCATCATGGGTCGGTTCATCGCCGGTCGGTTCATCGCCGGTCGGTTCGTCGCCGGTCGGTTCATCATGGGTCGGTTCATCATGGGTCGGTTCATCATGGGTCGGTTCATCATGGGTCGGTTCATCATGGG
>WURV02151628.1:0-17239 GCA_011762755.2 Epimenia babai | reverse complement strand
ATAATTAAAAACAAAACCCATTATAACTACATAAAATATATTCAATTCAATCCATTTTTATAACAGTTATGGACAAACAACATATGTAATCAACATTCCTGAACATTGAACAGATTTGATAAAAAGGAGAATGAGGAAAATTTCTATTTATAGCTAGCAGCAACATGTGTTGCATGATCTGGATTATATGAAAACAGAACAAATGCATTTGTTGAGAAAGATGCAAATTCAGGAATGTCGTGTACCTTCTGAGGCCGTGAGACATAGCAACTTGAAAAGTTGACTCTGTACTTTGGCATTGAGTTCAATGACTTCACAACACCTCGCAACATTTTGGTCGCATGAATTGATCTGGAAAGTGACAGCGGAGGTTGAAAAAGTCTGACACAAATACTGAAGTGAATTTATCTATTAAAAAATGATGAGATTACTACAAGTCCCTAGTGTAGTGGATGGAAGCTCAGCTTTTACCGCAAGAAGTTGCACATTTGAATCAGTACTTACTAAGGCACGTATCTAAGCATGTCATAGGATGTCACTGTGATTAAATACAGCAGTAAAATTATAAGCGGTATTAATTTGTTAATGATTCATGCGAGGTAGAACACCAGCCTACAAACAGAAGGTGGAGGGTCCAAATCCCGGGCAATGCAACTTAGTTTTCCATTGTATCCTTGGTAAAGGTACTTTATCCCAATTGCTCAGGTCAACTTAACCATAAATAAGTACCCGTGGAATTAATTTGTGGCAATACCAATTAATCTGCACTGGCAACGTAAACTTGTACAGGGATTGCTGGTGCCTGTTCCACTGACTTGTTATAAAGCATTATTTGGCAAGCTGCACTAATGGCATCAATGTGCGTTATATAAATGTCATGATTTACTTTTAGCTCATCTATATATTTTGTAAATGTCTTAGATGAAAATGGAACACTGGTGGGTGTCTACTGATGTTAGTGAAGATAGCATAATGAAGTAGCATCATGAGTAAGACACGATATGGAAAAAGAAGTTTGCTTAGAAACCAAGTGGAACAGAAAAAAGATTTTGGGTTATTGAAAAAAGCGGCCATGTTTAATAGCGCAGCGAGTAACATACAATAAAAGTAACTAAGTCTTAAGTGGTTAGTGGTGGGAGCAGGTTAGATTATATAGATATACTGTAGCACCAAGTTACTCCAATAATATTGGCACAGGCTGATATATACTTATGGTTACTATGCACTTATCGATATCAATATAGATACACGGATAATTGATCAGCCGCGCTGTAGGTATTAGATATTCACAGTGAACATGACCCAGCAGGTCTGACACGAGTAAAGACTCGAGAGAAACCTCACATTATAGTGTTAAACACGGGTAACTAGTGTTTTTAGTCACCAGTTGTTAGTTACCCCTGCCCGCTACATAGTTATATTTAACATGTATTTTGTAAGCACAGAGCAAGGGTTCATAGAATGGGCTACAAGCGGCTATATAAAGTCATGTACAACATCGGAAATTAGAATACAAATATATTTACAGTTCTAAATTGTAACTACATGCTATGGATCATAATAAATGTCTACGTCTGTATTGTGACTGTTCATTTAATTGCTTTAATATAACAGCTGACCAAATTGTTATAACAGTAAATGAATGTATACCCAACACAATAATAAATACCAGACCTAATAAAATTTAGCACGTTAGTGTAAATGTAGTAGACAGTGTTTAGGCCATCAGTGTAAGTAAAACAAAAAAGTATGCAACATTTAAAACTTGAAATTGCATTTATTTCGTGCTTGAATATTATGCGCGACAGAAGACAATGTTTAAAATTCCATGAACAAGCACTTTCAATGTTGACCTTTCTGTAGTAGAAGTAGTCATATAATATCAACGTGTAAAGCGTGCATATCACACATTTGTCCAGGGATATTACGCCTAAATTCAATAATCATACTGAGCCATTCAGTCGGCTCGTCGGGCTATTGTGACAGCAATCAATACAATCAATAAAGGCCTTCATTCACGTTGTAACATGTCGGGTGTTTGTCGGCTCGTGGCGAGCAGTTAGCGGCATGTCGGGTCACTAGAATCGCATAAAGTACGATTGATTTATAGCTATGATCTAGAATGTAGTCATCCAGATCACCAGTCGATACTGGCAACCAACGCTGTAACCGACAATGAGTGTTGGATGTCGTAATATGTTGACACACACGCATATCCCAAAATCACTATTAAAATGTTGTAATGGTAGTCAATGAAAGTAAGGAAAATGTAGTGAAGTAATGTAAACTTACACCGAGGCAACCATCTGTCATAAATATGTCACATTGTATTATTTTATTCTGAATGGGTTAAGACACATATTTAAAATTCAAACAAAGAGAGGCTACAATTTATTCACGATAAACTATCAAACTATTGTTAACAGATGTAGTCATTGTGGTTGCATAAATAACAGGAGAAATACGCACAGAAAACTACCTTGCTTCTGGTGAACCTGAACCCACAACCTCCAGGTAACTGATCTGGTGCTCTACCAACTTAGTTGCGAGGTTTTTTAGGTGAAGGTAAAAGGTACAACATTTCGACCACAAGTATCAGCCAATGAAGGATATCCAATGAGGTTTACAATGAATAGTTTGAGCAGCTATTCAGCGCATATACAATACCTTCGACGCTCGCATATCACTCTACCAAGGATAGTATCGAGCATCCACCCATTTTGGAGACAGGATTACTCAAGCAATCAGGGATTAATAACTTGCTGAGAATCATTGCAGAAGAGTCGATCATCGAGCAGTTTCGAACCCACGACCTTTTGGTTACGAGTTCAGTGTTCCTACTACTTGACTAACTGCTTCCCCATTAAGAATGTTATAAGTGCATGCGCATATACATGATGTAGTAATTCAGTGATTATTATATATGAAGGTACTTACTCTGTGACAAAAACTTTATGACTAATTGATTCATTACTTTGATATGTAGCGATTTTCTGTTGATTTATATATTATGATACGAATTTATAAACACAATGAGACATGTAGTTTGCTACCTAATTAAAACAGCATCTGGTGTAATGTAGTACACCAGTCATAAAATAATGACTAAATACATCATTCTGAATTTTAATCATTAAATAAAATTTGAAATAACAAAATTTGTTCTACAGAAAAAGGTTCAAGTTATGATAGCTAGCAATCATTTTAAATTGTATTCTAACGTCAGCTAACTCATCTTACATCAATTAAGACTGTGTTTGACCATATTGGACCCTGGTACAGTGAACCAGGTCAGTCCGGCTGCCGATGTTCCACCATGACACCTCAGAAACTGAGCAGAAAGCAGATCACCTCATGCTCACCTTAATCCTTAACCAGACTGACCTAGTTCACTGAGCCTGGACCCTCTCCAAAACTGGCTTACGTATACTGCGTTGAATGTGGCTAATATAATTTATAATTGCTGGTCAATCACCATAGTGCAAACCACCATCAGAGCCTTGGTAGCCCATGCCATGTAGTGAGTCGAGGCCTTCTGGCAACTCACCTTGCTGTCAAATGGCACTGCCTCTCATTGCACTTACAACTCTACCTTCTCTCATAGCACTTAGCCACTTAGCACTCTACTCTCTCTTATGGTACTTACCACTCTACCACCTCTCATGGTACTTACCACTTTACCACCTCTCATGGCACTTACCACTCTACCATCTCTCATGGTACTTACTACTCTACCATCTCTCATGGCACTTACCACTCTACCATCTCTCATGGTACTTACCACTCTACTCTCTCTCATGGTACTTACCACTCTACCACCTCTCATGGCACTTACCACTCTACCACCTCTCATGGCACTTACTACTTTACCACCTCTCATGGCACTTACCACTCTACCATCTCTCATGGCACTTACCAATCTACCATCTCTCATGGTACTTACCACTCTACAATCTCTCGTGGAACTTACCACAGTTTTATATATTATTTCACAAGTTTGATCAGTACATCATATTATTTCCTTCTGAAAAACATACTTAGTGTCTATTTTCTCAGTATGGAACCGCCTTTAACTAGTTTTTCTTCAAAGACGCAATTCTCCTGGTGATGCTGTCATAGAAACTTTTGCACTGGGAAATGTCAATGTTGTCCACTCATGTTTCAGAGTTTGCCACCACCGCTCATCTGTACTACAAAACTTTCTCCTGGCCAACTTTCCCTTTATAATACTTAAAATGATCTCGATAGGGTTCAGATCGAGTGATTGGCCAGGCCAAAACATAACTGAAAATCCCAGGTAGTCTAACCATAACTTTGTGGATTTCCCTATGTACACAGGTGCATACAAAATACGACTGATTCTCAGAATTGTTTAAGGGAACATTGATATTTTTAGACTTAAGAAGCTTTTGAATAGCAGGATAAGACTGAACTGCTGAACGAAGACCGACAATGCAGCTCTTTATTTCAACAGAAACATGAACTTTGGCACTTTTAAAAGACATACTGCCACACTAGTAGTAATACAATGATTCAAAATGAATAGCAATGTAAAATGAAATGCCATGTCCTAAGTTTTTAACATGCAGGCCACCATGACCAGCTTGACTATGACTGGTCAGCTTGCCTACAAATGACTCGATATAAATTTTCAATAATATGACCTGTTTCATGTACCATTAGACCATTTCAACATTACAATTTGAGTATATTGCATGAATGTAAAAACGTGCAATATTACTTTTGGTAGATATTGCTCTGTGACAAGTCACATGGTAATATATGTTAGCATAAGAAACACTCTTCATAACGATGTTATGTTCAGGAGATGTGTGATGAATAATAATTTTTTCAGAATATTTTCGTAATATGTGATAAAAATGTAAAACTCATTTTCTTGGGCCCAGGAATGTATTGTATAGTATCATGAATGGGCTGACCACAGGTTCATTTTCTGAATGTAGTGCCCAAATGTAAATTGCTAATCCCTTATTAGTGTGTAACATGTCAATTACCAATAATGAATGTAGCTAGTCTGTGGTATTTATTACTATCATTCCCATCTCATTCTCACATATTGTATAACACTTTGCACACTTTTGTCACAGAATCGTATTGCTATAGTCATGTGACATACAGTTGTCAGTTTGGTGAGGAATAACACTATTCTTGTATATTTTTATCTAAGTGACTAAAATCCACATTAAAATCATTGCCAACCATTAGATTTTGAGATATTTTTTATTCCAAACAATTTCAAACTTAACCGTTGCCAACATGAGTTGTGTGTCTAAATGTTTCCTTGCATTTTTCATATTAATACTTCGCCATAAACTCCCTCCCTTTGTGCATGTCTGTTATGATGTTGGGGTTATCGGAAAGGTATTGTAACGGGATTAATTTAATCCATGAAAAGATTGGCCAGAGTTGCTCCGATTTATTTCCCTAGATGCCATGATAAATAATCATGACATCAATCTTTGACCACAATGTGTTAATTCTAACGTTTCATACACATCGGTTTAGGATTAGGGTTAGCGTCAGGGTACGTAACTGCTTTCCACTCAGGCCCTCGGTGCCATGGCGCAACATAGGCGGCTGGACCGACCTAGTTCACTACGTCCATATATTCCCAGATGAGCAACAAAATTACTCAAAAATGACAATATGGATCATAGGGGCAAAAATCGCAGTGAGTAAGCACCATAGCAACGGAAAGGTGTAACATGTATGCGTTAAATGAAATAAGAAAACCAAGATATGAGGCGACATCCAAGTATACACAATACAGCCACTCTCATATTAATTCAAATATAAATTTCCTACACTTACATGGTAATCATCGAGCCATTTCTCAAGCTTATCTTGCAAAATACTGAACGATCCAATGTTGATCAGTCTCCTCAGAGATTCGGCCATTTTGACGCTTTCGTTGGTAGTAACACGACACGCAGGCGTATAGTCTTTATATAAGACTTCCGTTCGATAACTGTGATAGCGCTCGGTGCGAAATTTACCGCGTCAACCAATCGCGAGGCTCATACAACTTTACCACCAAAGTACATTAATCAAGTTACATAAAAGGAACATAGCTGGGCGCTAATATTATTGCAGGTCCAAACTTGGTCAAAGATAGCCGAGAGAAAGAAGCACTTAGGTACTTAGCTATTCCAACAACGTATCTACATATACAATGGCACCATACCTACGTCTAATCTACCGTGGCACTATTTAAGCAGCGACATTGTTGTCCTAAGTGAGCTCGCACGATATTATAGTCACAAGACACCAATCTAAATTAAACGTTAAGTCGTTAATTAAAATCGCATATCTCTCGTTAACCACAATCCATAGTTCCAGGTCGTTTAAGAACATTAAATAACCGCGTTACTGATAATTATTATCTGATATTACCTGTTAAGGTGTATATTTCATCATTTCATCACGTCCACGATAACATAGAAAAAATGAACAACGATGGTTATGTTAAAAGCAACGTAGTACTAGATTTTATTTCTCATCATTGTTATTATAAACGGAGGTATGACAATTCAAGAGATACGTACAACAGTGCAATGCAATATACAAGACACTGATTGAGTTTTAAAGTGAACAAACATAACATTATTAGCTTATAAAAATAGCACAAAGATTGAGATGCGATAATTTTAGCCACATAAGAAATTCTGAAATTCTTTGAAATTTTATCTTGCACGGGAATGAATTTTATAAATAATGTTAAGATGCAGAGTATATCAATATTAAATGAAGAGTTCTCAGTTTAGGTTTTTAGCAAGATATGAATAGCCAGAATTTTAGCTATCTTTAGAACAACATAACAAATTTCTGGTCAATTATAACCAAATTTTTCACTGTCTTTACAACTTAAGAAAAATACCCTGATGTTTTTATATCAAGTTTTCTCTAGTTGTTTCATGAACCACTCAGACTACACAACATTTACATTTATGATTCAAGAATAATTCCAATGAGCCGAAATGCAGACTGATCATAGTAACAATCCACGAAATAGCTAAGGTAAGCATATCCATCCCAAACTCAATGGTGGATGTACTCTTTGTCATTCAAAATAACACATGACTGTAATAAGAATAATTAGCCCATCTCAATTTGCATATTACTCAAGACTCTTTTCTAATCTTGTAATTTGTGTATTACTCTTTTTTAATCTGTAATGGCGATTTTCGTAATCATGTTACAAAGCACCATGCCTAAATGCTATTGTATTTTTGTATTCAAAAATTATAATTGACCATTGAGCTAACAAGAATGTCTTGAAAAACCAAAAATATCTTCAATAAAATTTACTTGCTGGGACTATCTTCCGCAATTAGAGTTAAATAAACGAAGAGAAAGTTTTTTTATCGAAACAAGTTGAGAGTGTGGAATATTTCATCTACATTATTTAAAATCATCACAATCAAGTTTTGGTAAGATTAAATGTATCCAATAGAAAACGGTATAACTTACATACAACCCGTCTACAATAAGATTGCACGACCACCCACAACCCACACCCTCTTGTGTCTATGCTATGTACAGTATTTAAACCTGTATAACTCGTTCTCTATAAACATGTGGGACACCTTATTGACGAAACATTTAAAGTGGCTTTCACAGGCAAATTTAGCTTCCAATACAACAACGCGTGCATTTACTGCATGACACGATCAGGTGCTATATACAAACATATGGAATTTGTCACCCAACACACAGGTGTGATAATGCAATATAATTGTGACAATCAGGTGTGCATTCATCAATATTAAAAATATTTGCTAATACAATGGTGCAAATGAAAAAACTATTAATACTAAAATGTCAACAGAAATGATTCATAAACCCTCGACTGATTTCAAGGGAACCTTATATTATGTCAATAAAACGCATAACTTATCAAATATAAAATTATTTTCCATCATTATGGTATTTTAGACAAGACTATATTTCATACTGTATGTCTAAATCAATATAATTAATATCATGAGATCTTTTGTAACCTAATTTTACTGCCAAAAATCAATCGGTAATATCAATAGGTAGTTATTAGAGATAACTATTTCTCGAGTCCACATTTCAAATTGTGACTAAAATTGTGTATGATTGTGAAGGTAATGGCATGTCAAAAACACAAATGACTTGGCATTTATAACATTCCAAGTGTAAAAATCACGAAAGATAGGTCCACAGTAAAAAAACGTCGATTAACTTTCAATAGATTTCATCGCAAATTTCCCAGTGTGCGAGTGCACCAATCGGATTTGTCCATGGTCCAGAATCAAGCTTCCTGCTATGTCAAGGTCAAAGACGAGCAGTAGATTTTCCACGACATGGTAGTTCGCTTTGTAAAATACGCTCAGTGTAAATAAAACCAATTGGTTTAACAAAGATAACAGATTTTTGGTTAGATGACAATTTCAAGTTTGGATTGATGCATCACCTGGATTAGGGTCTAGTGAGGTACAGATTAGACCACTGAACCCACCTGCTACTCTAGTGTCTATATATATCGCCCAGTGATAAATGTCTGAAAAAATTGTAACTGTTCGCGGGAAAAATTTTCAAACCAAGCCGACAATTTGAGTAAATTCTATTCCTTCATCCCTAAAGATGTGTATTGAGACAAAATATATGTATAATTGAGATTGTATAATGATACGCAAGTCATAAATAAAAATTACTGAGAGATGACCGCACTTTTACGTTGTTATCGAATAAACCGAGGTTTATTATTCTACGCGGTCTGGTGGATCATCAGGCTGTTTGTGTGGGCACGTAACTCCAGCATGCTATAGTCCTCCGACATCGGCAGGTTGTTGATGTGTGGTGCAAGCAGGCTGTAATGGTACCGAAACATTGAGGTGCAGGTACAGGTATGGTACAGAAGTGACAGAGAACTGGTTAAGACGTACGTACGTATGGGTTTTGTAACTATAGTGTTTTTTATACTTGAGGGTGGAAGCAAAACATCCCGACTGCTTATATCCAACTTCATAATCTGACAATAAACATAAAAACATGATAGACCATAATGAGTGGCTGACAGCTGTCTACGAGAGTGTAGACACGTTAATACCCAGCAATTATAGACTAATGACCATTCAGTCTCATGCAACAAACAGAAGATAACATGTAGTCCACTGCGCTCAATAATACAGAGCTTTCCAAAAAAAATTCATTTTTTTTCTCGACAACCTGCTACAAATTTCAAATTTAACAAATATACATTATATGGGTATTATTAGTAAAGCCTCCTATATGAACAATTAAAATCAATCAACATTTGTCAGAGTCAAAATATATCTCTAATAGTCTGCAATGAAATCTTCGTATTGCCGTATTTTTCGAGAAACCAAGGGAAGTTAATTCACAAAACTGTATTATTAAAGGCTAAGGTAATGACACACCTGACAGGTACGTGTTCGGGTGATGTCTCATGTTGGAGGGACATGAGTGTACGTAGTAGGTTGGCAGACTTTTTGGACATTTCTAACTGACACAGCCTGAATCCAACAGATAACGTTTATTACTGAAAATAGATTGCCAAATAAAATATATATAAAATGAAAAATAGATGATCCTGTATCTATAATTTTGATCTATATCACGTAGGGAATAATAATTTTACTGCAAAGATAAGCTAAAGGTAGAGAAAGAATTGCAAACGTGATCTATAAACTATAATAATGTGATAGTCTCGAAGATTGTGTGATGCTAGTTCAGATAGGGCTACTATGAGGCCACACATATCTAGCCAGTCACAGTTTTGTTGGCTTGGCTGACATACAGCATTGTTACACATACGACATTATTAAGTAATGAAAATGTTAAAAAAGCTCATCGGTGATCCCATCTATACAACGCTAACTCGCGTACCTTTGTTTGGCTGTGTGACATTTGAGGCTGCCAACCCGTGAACAAAGGGAAGTAACACGTGGTTCTAACCTCTCCAATTCATACAAATTCGGCTCATTCTGAAAAATTACAATTGTTTTTGAACAATTTTAGGTATTTCGCATACAGTTTTGATGGTGGATAAAACCCAACAATTTTCAACATGGAAGGCAAGTGGTTCAAGTGGTAATCATAGCGAAAAGTGCGACCCACAACTGCTCAAAATCCAGACAAGGGCAAAAGCAAATACTACAGCATTCCCTACAAATATTTTCATTAATTAATTTTTTGTCCATTCTATCTACTTTTGAGCGCTCAAGATGTGATACCATTTTATCAAAATCGATCTTAATCTAATATTTGTGTCATCATATTATAGAGTGAAATTGAATGTCCTCATTGCGTAATAAATCACTTAATGTGATCATGCTGTTTGGAGAATGTGAACATATGGTAACATTTAAAAAACCAACTGCATATACAAATTATTTACAAGAAACGGATGTAGTTTGAAGTTTTTGTTCAATAAAAGATATAAAATCGCAGTATACATGATAATACAATAAGATATCTATAAAAAACTTTATAAAACACAATTTAACTGTATATTACATGAAAAAAATTCCCTCTAAATGAGGATCCTTGATATTTACTTTGTGGAATAGAATAAAAATAGAGGTCCTAGGACTTGTACCTGGGGTACTAAAATGCATTTCATACATATTATCTCATGTATTAATCATTTATTAAATAAAAAGCTCAAAAAAGCACAAACTTAAGGTGTGATCTTTAACATTATGAATTCCAATCAAATATAGAAGTAATATGCATTCATTTTATATTAAGAGCTAACGAACGACAGGTGCAACTTGATGAGTGCACCTGTAGCCAGGTGTGTCAACAACGAACCCTCTGAATCGAGTCGAGGCTCTCTATCAAGCGAATGTAGTCCAGATAGACACCCCCACCACTCAGCCAGTTCTGTATGGAGCAGCTGCGTTCCGGGGCACTTAATTCGTCCAGGTACGACTTCAGAAAGTCCAAATCCTCTGCAAAGCGCAAAAAAGATTTAGTAGGAAATAAACCAAATATAGTACAAAGTAAATCAAATTTATTCCACGAACCTACATACTCCTGTCATGTGACATCGATTTTTCACGAAACATGACAAAATAACCATCATCCGAAAATGGTTTCTTGCCACATCATGCGCAACACTTCACACTCCAGAATCACGAAGTGGTACGGGCACCGCGAGGCGGTATGGGTATATAAGCCTGTGTACGGGGGAATAGATGAAACACTGACTGACAAATATCCTGGTGATATTGATAGAATCAGTGGCACGCTTCAGCATGGAATAGTTCATACATACAGTACGTACCATTGATGACAGCCTCTGGGGCGATGTGTTTCACTATAACACGATGACTCGCATTCCATTGTCCCGCTTTCAATAGGTGCCACGCCTCTTTCTCTGGGAGATGCGTGTGCTTGGCATGTAGAGCCTGAAGTGTGATTTACCCAATAATCGATGTTAAACAGAATCACCTCCGCAAGTAAAAATTAACTCAGTTAACACTTCTAATACAGACATCGTTTGACACCAAAAACTGCTTCCCGAGCAAGAAATGTCCCATTCCAAGGTGCCATGTCCATTTATGCAGCCCTCAACCAGAGGATGCTAGACTTCACACATGGGGCTCATGCATTGCGAGGTGTGTCTGTTTACATTTCAGACAAAAAACGAATGAAACTTGTCGATTTAAAGTGCGTCTCGTAATATGAATTGTCAGTTACTACATCAACGTGATTCATTTTGCATCATGAGGTTAATAAATGATGGTGTCACCCATCCATGCCCTGGCAAGGCTCGTAATATCTTAAAAAAGGAAAAATTATCAGCTCATTTACTGCAACACCGAACCACTTAACACACAAACTAAACGACAAACACAATTGACCAATCCATGCCATTAATATTAGCTACAACTTATAGCAAAATATGCATATAATACAAAATAATATCATGCTTTATTGTTGTACTGTGATGGATATAATGATGATACTGATGTATCTCTATCAGACGACTGATTGAGTCACCCCTGGTGACTCTGTAAATTCAATCACACTTAATCGTACTGTCAGCATCAATCAATCAACTCAATCGACAAAAACCCTGTACGATATTTACATACATGACACACAGCGCTATAAATAACATCGAACCTTAGCGTAATGTATCCAAGCCTCAGGCACACCCAGTCGGTCCTTCACAAACGCCTCTTTCTTCATGTAGGCCGCGTCGCTGGATAAACCCACGTGACGGTTGAGTACATCTCTCACAGCCTGTTTCCTCCTGCACCAATATAAGCATGACTCACTCGGTCTATAGGAGATGCGCGAGTTTCAGCAACTGACTCTATAATGTCTCGCATTTCCCATATGATTTGTTAAAAGAAATCGAGCTACATTACAGGGTGCTTCATAAATATGTATCTAAAAACTGCGATGCTGTTGATTTACCATATCTTTCGTGTGTAGCAGCAAAATACACAAACAATACAGTGTACGTCTGTGGGTATAAAATTCTCAGCAAAACTACGCAATTGACTGTAAGACTATCGCGTGAACAGCAATAGCTTGACACGTCATATTTCACCTTTTTATGTCACTTTAAGTCAACTTTATATAATTTTTTAATAATGGTGCTTACAAACACTCAAATAAATAATTAGGCACAACTCTGTATGTGTTGCAAAATCGCAATTGACTGCTAAAATAAAGCAATTGGAGCATATACCGAGCATGTGTCAAGACGACATACGCATCGTCTCACCCTGATATTAGAGGGTCGCGTTAGAGTTAGGCTATACCCAAAGGTACGAGTATCAATCGAACCTGTTCGGGTGGTCGATGTGCATGAGAACAAACACGGCCCAGTGCCAGGCACCCACACACTCGAGCTGGGATGCGTAACTGGCATGCATGGCGCAGAGCCGTTGCTCCGAGATGTGGGTATAGCCCAGACTCAGTAATACACCACATAGATGCCAGCTGTATGAGGAAACAACAAAGCATATCACCAAAACACTGATGTCACGTGTACATGGAAACAACAAAGCATATCACCAGAACACTGATGCCAGCTGTATGAGGAAACAACAAAGCATATCACCAAAACACTGATGTCACCTGTACATGGAAACAACAAAACATATCACCAAAACACTGATGTCACCTGTACATGGAAACAACAAAACATATCACCAGAACACTGATGCCAGCTGTATGAGGAAACAACAAAGCATATCACCAAAACACTGATGTCACGTGTACATGGAAACAACAAAACATATCACCAAAACACTGATGTCACCTGTACATGGAGACAACAAAACATATCACCAAAACACTGATGTCACGTGTACATGGAAACAACAAAACATATCACCAGAACACTGATGCCAGCTGTATGAGGAAACAACAAAACATATCTCCGAAACACTGATGTCACCTATACATGGAAACAACAAAACATATCACCAGAACACTGATGCCAGCTATACATGGAAAAAAACAAAACATATCACCAAAACACTGATGCCAGCTGTATGAGGAAACAACAAAATATATCACCAAAACACTGATGCCAGCTGTACATGGAAACAACAAAACATATCACCAAAACACTGATGCCAGCTGTACATGGAAACAACAAAACATATCACCAAAACACTGATGCCAGCTGTATGAGGAAACAACAAAACATATCACCAAAACACTGATGCCAGCTGTACGAGAAAACAACAAAACATATCACCAAACACTGATGCCAGCTATATGAGGAAACAACAAAACATATCACCAATACACTAATGCCAGCTATATGAGGAAACAACAAAATATATCACCGAAACACTGATGTCACCTATACATGGAAAAAACAAACTGTATAAGTTGGTAACCAACCTGAGAATGGTCATATATTTTATTGAACAAAATTAAATAATTCACACCAGCTTTAATATATCGTCAAGTTACGAATACTTCAAGGACATTAAAACTTCAGCTTTGCATTTTACCTGCAAACCTCTGCATGTAATAAAGTCACACACACTAGAAATACATTAAATATCCAATAGCTATCTTAAAATGGGTTCTGCTTCATAGATTGCTACCAGTAAACTATCTCTAGATGAAAAGGGAAATAATCGTATATAAAACCGCAAGTGGTTATAACTGAGTATTCTTTATATTCAAGAAATCGCAAAACCCCAGAACAGCAAATATTTAATGTACAAAATTAGAAATAGTAAAGTGTTCTTTAGTTGTTAGTGCTATTAAATACTAAAAAAAATTTGTGCTTTGGGGTGAGAACAGAGGTTGATTAACCTGAGTCTGTAGTCCAATTGGTTCGCGGTGGACGAAACTGGACAAAGGAGATGGTCGAGACTGTATGACCGCACGGTGTAGAGTTTCATGAGGTGATAACATGTATCTTTGAGTAAAGTATCGTGTTTCTTGTCTGTCGTGTATGCCGCCAGATCTGCTTTGGGTTCGAGGTACGGAGGCAGGGGAGCCACGGCGTATACCCCATGGGGGTTATCTCCCACGTACGCGGCGTCGTATTCACTTAAGGCTTCGGTGATGGTGGCGTTAGATTTACACAGAAACCTAGCAACATACAGTAACACTGCGTCAGTAGTACATAGCAACATAGTCACTGACACATCTGTTTATACTGTAAGATCGCGACTTTTGAAGAAATAATCACGACTGCAGGTTTTTCAGTAAAAGAAAGCAAAAGCATAAGCCTGCATATATCACAGATATATCCTTCATCTCTTGAAGTTTTCAATAGTATATATTTCCTGTTCAAGAAACTCATTTTCTAGAAGCGTAACGAACTATAAGAGTTGAACTATATCGCACAATTTATTTCCCTTAGACTACCAGCAACACACCAAATAAACAGCAATCAGATAGATGCACTGAACAAATAGGCTATATGCGGAGTTCGCATACCAGAGGTGTAAAGCAAGGGCACGTTTCCAGTCCATTGTCTCGCAGCAATTTACTGTCTTGTCTGAAGCAACCCACACGAGGTGGCTGGCAAGAATAGCGTAGATCTTCAGTCGGTCACCGCTGATATACTCATCCGCCTGAAAATGTAGCGGAAAATTCCCTTAGAAATGTGGTGGTCGCAAAAATATGCGGAATTTTCCTTCCAAAATCATTTTCACGAAAACTTGTCTATTGAGGCAGTCTATCTTATGAAGCAGATGAAACAATCTGTTTCTGATTTTTCGACAATAAAATGATATGAAAATAAATCTGGACCTTAATTATTAGTTTATATTAGTGTTAACAAGCCATACATGGAGAGGCAGAAACGCATACCCCAATCTCGGCCCAGTTCATGATCTGTTTAGCAAGGGCCTGACGCGGGTAATCTGACCCACAGGCTTGAGCGATCAGCAGAGCGAGTCGGTGGTCACTCTCGCGCTGGGCCATTACACATGCGTCCACTATACGACCTCCGCTCAGCAAGGCTAGGATTGTGCACAAATAGCTCTTGCCCTGCGTGGTTGAAAAAAGTTAGGTCAACTCATAGGATAAAGCTCTGTCAAAGGTGAAGATAAAAATAAAAGTAAATAACAACATTATAGGCCGCAAGTGTCAGTTAATACTCAGATGTACAGATGTCGCTACGATAAAAGTTATAGCAGATATTCAGCACCCATACAATGCCTTTAACACCTGTATATCAGGCACCTGTACATCACGCACCTGTATATCACGCACCTGTATATCACGCACCTGTATATCACGCACCTGTATATCACGCGCATACTCATTTTAGAGTAGGCCAGCATTCGGAGATAAATGACCTCTGAAGATAATCAAACCAGCCAACCGATGAGTCTTTCGAACCCAAGACCTTTCGGTTACCACTCAAGTGCCTCAACCATGGATATGTTTGCTTTACCAAAAGCCAAGAATAGTCAGTAAAAGAATAACTTATCACAATGCCAGTAATAGTGAATAAATGCTCATGAATTTTGCCGTTAATTTTTCAAAGAAATAATTAAATATCTTACATGCGCCATTAGTTCCAGCGACCTTGTTGAGGACATTATAAATCAGCTTCAATAAATAGAATGTGTAAATACGGCAATATTCCACTTAATCTAATATATGAAGTTCTAATGCTGTTTGTTTCCTTGTAACTTATATTTTATGAAACCACATAAGGTAAGGGATCTGGCAAACTACAGGATGTCTTCATTGGGGCAAGGTATAAAACTTTGGGATTATATTTTATTATTTTAGTTATTAAGTTATTATGTTAAGAATGGAAAAATAAATCTGAAATAGTATATTAGAAAATAATGTATTCAATGATTTAATTTTATTAACCCTTACTACATTGAAATCCTGGCATCACATTACTCTACCAAAACGAGTCAGTGACAACAGAGGGCAAAGGGTTACATGCATAACTTTTCTCCACAAATATACCAATGAATTGATATTAATTACATTAACCAATGTCTTGCATGGTAAGCATTGATTAAATATCAGTAATATTAGTTATTATCAATAAAAATAGTCAGTATTTCTTAACACAAGTTTGGCCGTGCAAGTACGATCACATTGTGCTAGATATAAATTAGTGATCAGAAAAATCTATTTCTGAAGTTAAAAAATCACAGAAATTTCTAAAATTTGGATGTGATTAATAAGAATCCACCCACCTGTGAATTATTGTTGCTGATATCTTCTTTGACATGTTTTGATGAAACCATCATTAGCCACTCAGAGAATGCCTCTCTCCTCGCTTGCTGATGACTGTATACGCGACCAGTCAGCTCTGCGGGCCACAAGGGCATGATGACGATAGAAAAGAATCAAATCAAAGAGTTACGTGAGCAAATTAACCTCCATCTTATCTGATTTATTCTTGGCATACAGAGTTCGATATTGAACCATATTCCTTGTTTCTAGCTATTATTATATATATAAAAGTATATAATAATTATTTTATATTATAATTATATAATATAGGTGTACATATAATTATATAATATATTATAATTAGAATTATAATATATCATAATATATTAACCGTAAATTTTTATAGTGTCCAAAATCGATAAAATTTCATTTAATTTCATACACTAGAATATAAGTCAGTTAAGATACCATATTAATTTTAGTACATTCTTAGATCTCTAGAACTTATTGATTATTCACCTGATGAAGAATGTTCTAACATTCGAAAGCTCGTGATCTATATCTCCGCAGTGAGCCATAAAGG
>WURV02151606.1:0-12816 GCA_011762755.2 Epimenia babai | reverse complement strand
GACTGCAAGTCTCGGCCAAGGCTCTGAGATGTGGTTTCCAATGAGTGTTTTATGGCAACTCTATTCAGTGCAGATACAATACTTTGACACTCGCATATAACCAGCCAAAGGTGATATCAAGCATCTATCCATGTTGGAGATGGGTTGACTCCAGCAATCGGGGATAAATGACCTCCTGAAGATCATCGCAGAAGTCGACCCGCAGGTGGTTTTGTGTACGAGTCCCATGCGCCTACCACTCGACAGACAGTTCCCCTAAAGCTACTGTTGAGGAAGTAGGTGCCTCTTTTATTCAGAACTCTCCTATAAACATCATCGTCATGTTACAATTTGCGACAGGTACTGGGAATGATTAGATTTTTGAGTGGCACAATTTGAATATGTAGATTTTTATAGATGCTGTGCGTGGGAAATGAAAGATTACAGAACTTAGTAGTTTGATATTAAGTATATGAGGCTTGTCATATTCACTGATTTCATGCTAACCGCAGAGTATTGGTTGGCTTTATGGAGAGTTAATGATGGTCGAGAAATATATGCGAATATATGCAGACTTTATAATGAAATGCACAGTTGAATGTATTTGCAACAGTCTGTTTTAACTGCGTGTTTTGTGGCAGTTTTGCAGTGACTCGGTCTTACCTGCTTGAGACAGCATTCAAGGCGGAGTTCGGAACAGACGATGGACCGAATATTGCGATTCTGTGTGAATACGATGCCCTTCCGGGTCTCGGGCACGCTTGTGGGCACAACCTTATAGCAGAAGTTGGCATTGCAGCTGGCATTGCTGTCATGAATGTTTTGAAACACTTGAAAGATAATTGTGATTATCGTGGAAAGGTATTGAACGTACCTCCATAGTGGTAATAAAGAGTTATCAGTTAACCATAGCAGCAGTTAAGTTACCAAATGGTATACAAAAGATATTATTCCAATTCAAAAGTACATTTTTTTCGGTTTAAGTTGAGGTTTCAAAGTCATTTTTTACCTCACTTGTTGAGTTAAACTTCTGCATTATTTACATGTTTCTACTTCCATATATGTACGACTATTATAAATATAAACATTCACCAGCTTCAGCTTTTGTAGATTTTTATACTTCAGACATTTTGGAGACTGATTTTCACTAATATCTACAGCAATCCCTGCATATTCAGTGATTTTTATTTCCCCGATCTGCAAAAATAGCGAAATTAACAACCCAGCCTAACCTGGCATACTGAGGTAAATACACAAGGCCACGACTGTACATCTGCCATAGCTATCTATCATGGGAATCCCGGCTATGATATAAATCAGTATAATTATCATTATAATTCAATTATTAAGAACTCTGAGAACTTTTGAATTATTGGATATAAACATCTTTTATCATGATCTACACTAACACAGAAACTTCACCCATAGGTAACCATTCTCGGGTGCCCAGCTGAAGAGGGTGGTGGAGGAAAAATGCAGTTGATCGAGGGTGGGGCCTTTAAGGCTTGTGACGCAGCAATGATGGCTCACCCATTTAATGCTACAATAAAAAAACCTCTGTACCTAGCACTGAAGTTGTAAGTGCTTTTGAGAAATTTGACAAACTTCAGTTTGCAATATTCCCTGTCTTGTGCCTTTTTCACATTTACCAATCTACTATATATTTTTTACTTAAGGTTATTATACCAGACCATGCTTATTATCTCAAATGGCCATTATTCAGCCAGTTAACTGTTTATCCAGTACTAATTCATCGTATATTCAAATAAAATGTTGGAATATGGAATATATACCGGGTATGGTAAAATATTGGAAAGTAACACAGAAAATTATTTGAAAACGATAGTATATTTGAATTATACAATTTTTGCATTACTTGGATATTGTTCTTCAATTGTTACCTTTTCATAAACAACAGCACAGAAATACACAGGAAGAAATCTCGGTTAACTGTTGGCTCCACACCTATCAACTGGTCTTTGAGGGCAGACACAAATGACATATTCAGGTTGTTTTTTATTGTATGTATATGCAGCTTGCGGGTGGAGTTCCACGGCAAGGCAGCTCACTCGTCCGACTGCCCCTGGGAAGGGATCAATGCTCTCGACGCCGCCGTTGCCGCCTACGAGTCAGTGTCTAACCTCAGGCAGCAGTTCAAGCCTACCTACAGAGTGCATGGTACTGAAAGCTAATCTGTTGATTGGGAAATATAGACATTGAACTATAGACATACGTTATCTACAGTTATGTACATGTGCTGTATACATTACATATGATGCGAAAACACAAAGTTAGTCAACAAGGTGTTAACTTTGTATTTTCGTATTTACGACATGGCTAACATGGCAACCCACACCATTACATATGATGCAATGCCGAGGTATTTTTCTGGGCTTTCTCAGGTATAATCAGTAAAGGTGGAGTCAAGCCCAATATTATACCGGACCACACCCAGTTGTTATACTACGTTCGTGCGCCCACTGCTGCGGAGGTTGATGTTCTTTATGATCAAGTGGTAGCCTGCTGTCAGGCCGCAGCAATCGCCACAGGCTGCACGGTGGGTGGTATATTAGATAGTTAGAAATAGATTGATTAGCAGTTTCATCGTTGTGTGGTCCATTCATGGCCCTTTACACAGCTACTCTATGTGTCTAACACAACAAACTGGTTACCCTTAGTTTTAAGGAGTGGGGAAAAACACGGTAGTGAAAAACCACAGGGTCTGGCAGATGGCCACCATCCATTCACACCACCGGTCCAAACGCACGCCTATAGACAGCCAACATATGTGGGCCAGTTTGCTGAGTCTGCAATCATTCATGATTATTTACAAAGAGATGACGAGATATTAGACGGGTAAGTGTCACAACGACCATCTAAAGACCATCTGGAGCCCTTACATTACACACCGATGAGCAGATGGGGTTTATGGTGGACTGGTTGGAGCGGGAAGCAAATGTTTGTTGTCTGGATTCAAATCCAACAATCTAACCGCTACGTTACCCAGCCTCGTGGGTAGTGTGTGCGACAGTTTATTGTGAAGGGAAAGTGTTTTAGTTCAGATGATGCCACATATAAGAAATGACCATCTATGTATGGAATCCCAACCATCAGCGGCCCCTCGCTAGTTAATTCAACGAGAGAAAAACGCACCAGAGAAACCTTACCCCTGGTGGGTCCTGAACCCATGACCCCGAGGTAATCGATCTGGTGCTTTACCAATCATGCTACAGAGGCAGACTTTCCTATCAGAGAGAAGAAGCACTGCAAGGACTACCAGGATTATGGTGGGTTGACAAGGTTTAAGGCTGCATTTGTTAAAATACCGCAGATTTCAAACTTGTTAGACCAGAAATCGATCCACGGTCATTTGAATTCACTTCTAATAACGATCTAACAACTACAGCACATGCCTCCAAAAATTGTCACATAGCCTCATTCCCACCCACAATAATTAGTTGTTAATGAAATAATTTTCAACGTTGCAGTGAATGACTCAAATCTTCACTTATACATGTGTATAAATAATTCTGGGTGGTTCTTGCGATGTTTCTTTCGTTGTCAGATGGATCATTATGAAGATCATGAGTTTCACAAAGACGTCGTGTCCAATGACACAATGTGCAAACTTTTGGAAAAGAATTCAGCAGAATGGGATTTACTTTTTCACGAGGAGGAAATACCGAGACAATATGGCGGCTCAACAGACATGGGCAGTGTGACGTACGAGTTACCTTCTATACATCCACAGTTCTACATTGCACCGCCTCCTCTACACACTAATGAATTCCAGAAGGCTGCTGGTAAGTAGAATATGTGTCGTATATTGTTGGAAAGAAATGCACAAATAAAAACAAAAAACCCATCGTGTGCAAGCGTACGTGACTGACAGCTGATGACAGTCAAATTACCGATGGCTGTGCCGAGTGCGTCGACTGATAGCGTCATAAATAACACGGTTTGTGGACAACAGGGACAGCACGAACATGTCGAGTCTGACGTTATTCAACTTTAGCCGACTTCGACTAATATCGTAATTAATTGACTATGTGTAATCGGATGAATAATGGGACCGGACAATTACTGTTGAGTGTGACCGTTTGTCGAGACATCGGGTACAGCTATTTGGGTGAGACTGTACCTCTGATGGGACTCGAACCCACGACCTCTAGCTAACCGGTGTGGTGCTCTCCTAACTGAGCTATAACCACACTGGCCACCCCGATTAGCGTGATATATTGTATATATTCTGATAACCAGATATGCTTTGTACAAAAACGCAGTGTAGCCTTAGTCTGTAGTTTTATACAGGATGTTACACCATCTTGTTTACGTCTTGGTATATATCTTCGCATAGGAGAATTCCTCAATCCATATTTTTTTTATAGAACAATCCTGATAATATTATATCATTTAATATTTCTGTTAATACCATATTTTTAATAATAGAACTATCCTTGTCATAGTATATGTTTTAAAAAAGGTAAATGTAAAGTGTATCATTTATAGGCCGCAAGAATCAATGAAATGTTTTGACAGCTATTCAGCGCATATACAATACCTTCGGCACTCGCATATCACTCAACCAAGGATAATATCGAGCATCTACCCATTTTGAAGACCGATTTACTCCAGCAATCGGGGGTAAATGACTCGCTGAGGATCATCACAGAAAAGTCGAGCGCTTGGCAGTTTCGAACCATGACCTTTCAGTTACGAGTCCGGTGTCCTACTACTCATCTAACTGCTTTCCCTAAAATTGCTCTACTAGAATATCCCTGTTAATATTGTATCTTACAACAATTCTTTTAACATTATATCTTATACTAGAATATTCCTGTTAATACTGTTTCTTTTGACAATAGAACAATTCTGGCAATAATATTCTTTTTCTAGAATATTCTTGTTTATTTCATACAATTAAGGTCTTATTCATTACTTATATTACTTATCCAAGTAATATTTTTCTATTATTTAATCATACATGGTGAAGTTATACTTTTTTTGGAACTAGGGCTTTTACGTTAACAGCCATTTTTTTCTGTGTAGCTCTCTCCAGCTATTCATAAAACCATATTGGCTAACCCTATTACCATCACATTAATATGGACACACCACAAAAATCAGCCAATCAAATTATAGTCTATCATCATGCTTGTAACAGATATCTGTGTATATCGCTGGCTCTGATATACGGACTTTAAAAATCAGTGGTTCTAAAAAACGATGTTAAATACCTAAATGCACAGGAGAAAGATTGTTCCTCTAGCTCATGCGATATCACAATATTTCATCCATACATTGCATGTGGGATTTCCCCTCTCTATGATTGAATGTGTCTCCTAACATACTATGTGTGTCAGTATATATTTTCTTATCAATTTTATGTATTTATGTATACGTGTGTATTTATATTTCTAGATTCTAAAGAACATAGTGTATCGTAGTCTACCGTTTGTATTAATTATTGTAAAGTGTCTTCTGTCGTACTTCAGTGTTACCAAGGAGCACTATAAAATATATGTATCATTATTATTATAGTATTATTATCATTTGATAGAGAACCAGACCAGTTATCTGGAGGTTGTGGGTTCGAGTCCTATCAGATGTATAAGTTTTTTCTGTCCATTTCTCTCCTGCCATACACTAGTTTCAGTAACCGGAGATGTCATCCATCTTTGGATGTCACAGCTAATTTAACACCCTCACAATGACGGCCTCATGCTATCGCTACTCCAGGTTTGCGTGACGCCCAGATCAACACGCTGAAGGTTGCCAAATGCCTCGCCCTCGTTGCCCTGGACCTACTCATGGATCCACGCGCTCTTGCCGAAACCAAAGTTGACTTCGCAAAAGATGTGAAGTCTGGCGAGGTGTCTTAATTACTAGCGATTCATGAAACTGTTAGGCCTGTGGACTTTCAGCATGGGATAAACCTAGTCCGCGGCTCAGTCTGGCCAATTTCATTCACTATTTCAACCTTCCAACCTATTAAATAAATATACGAAAAGAAAAGGAAACCCAGTTTTGACTAAAATCTAAAAATCTAAAATCCAAAAAAGAAAAACTTTAGGATATTAGGAATACTTCATCAGGTGCCAGCAAGTATACTACATATACTAAAGTTGCCACAGTGTTCATCTTATTTGTAAAGTGTCTTTGTTTTTGATAGCCATGTGTTAAAAGGGCACTATAAATCTCTTTGATAGCCATGTGTTAGAAGGGCACTATAAATCAATCAAATTCCATGTCATTTTCATTTCGTTCCATTTCATTATTCAGTCAACAAGGAGTTACATTTCTTTGTATTTTACGATATTGTTAATATAACTAAAATCATATTAACATTACATGCAACCACAACGTCCAGTTTACAGTTTATTACATTAAAAATCAATTAAAAATAAATCTCAAGTTGAGAGATCATTTACCATATAATATTAATTCCTAATCGAGCACAAAAATCACTCATTTCAGGACACACCTTGTCGCATATTGTCGTGAGAGTGTAGCATCAGCATTTTAATTTTCTATCAAAAATTTTTACGGGGTTACTCTGCCTCACAATCGTACATCTTCGTGATGGGATTCATAAGATGTCTAAATTTGTAATTACCATACTGTCGTAGGTTTTATTACCCCATTATATGCCAATATTTGACATCTTTATTGCTAGTAAATAATATATATATATATATATCACTTGTTAATTATATTGTGTCATTATGAACCAAGATTTGACATTGATTTGCGATGAGTAATTTAAATTTTTTTATATTTATTAATTGTTTGTTAAGAATTTTCTATTGGATTTCATATCAGCATATGTAGCATAATTTCATTGTGCGAGACACTTATCCATATTGTGTTTGGGCCTACTAAAGGCTATGACATTTTCACTCTTATGTTTCTCTTATAACGTTAATGGAGTTGGCTGTAGTGGTTGACAATTAACAGGAGAAATACATTAAAAACCTAGTCCATGGTAGGGACTGGATCCATCTCACCTCACATTTGTTTCTCTGTTTTTAAACTTTCTTTCCTCTGTTTTAAAATGATATTAATGCTATGCAGTAATATGGTGCCAACATTGTTTCAAGCGTTGAGAGAATTCCTTATGTTGTGTTTTAAAAATTGTTATAATGTGATATAAATTTATGATAGACAGTTTTTAAATTGATAGACAATGTGTTTCTCTGAATAACTGAGAGAAATGCACAGAAAAATCCTATACCTCTGTCCCGTCTGAGGTACAGATTTTTTCTGTGCATTGCTCTCCTGACTTTAGATTGTAGTTTTATTTAATTGTGCAATGGATGTTGTTTTCCAATAATTCCTCAATATTGATATGTTGGCTATATCGCAATTTATGTTACCTCCTCGTGAGTGGATATATACAGTAATCATTATATATCAATTAGAATAATGCACGTTACTTGGGCACCTCAATCGATGTATATTTACAGAGTATGTACTACCTCCCTAAAAAAGCTGACCATCTTGGCATTTTTGAAATATATATTTACATTATTTTAGCAATGTGTTTGTTGTTTGCTATAGTATAGTGGGAATTATAATTTGCTTGGTGGCTTGAAGATGGCCAGAAGCCAAATTCCTAAGTGGAAATTGCATAGGTATATATATACCTGTTATAGAGTTTTTGAGACGAAGAGAGAGGACCGAGAAAGCTACTAATGTCAGTCTAAAACTGTAGTTTCTTTGTCACAATCACCTGTCATTATGCGTGCGGTGCACTGGCCTGTTACATTAAATTCCGACAGAGATAACTTGAAATGGTGCTCCAAGCATAGTTTTAGAATGGACATGATTTTTTGTTGTCTTATGTCGTCTATTGTGATGTATATCTGCATCGTTTGAACTTGCCCCTATCACCACGGATCCCAACTAAACATAACTAAGTGCATACGTTACATGCGGAGAATTGTCATTATTGCTTAATTCGTGGTTTCGTCTGTGTGTATAGGTCAAGTATATGACCTCGATCAGACTGACAGTTAAAAAATAAACGTTAATTGTTATCCTTCGTTTTCCTTAATAATGATATTGTACCTATTGCATTAGATGCTCAATATGGTATCTTACAAACTCGTTCTAGTTCGTCACGGTGAGAGTGAATGGAATAAAATCAATAAATTTTGTGGGTGGTATGATGCTGATCTCTCTGAACTTGGTGTTGAAGAAGCTTCAAATGCTGGAAAAGTGAGTTATAATTAGACGACTTGCAAGTTTTACACTATTGAATAACATATTATGTGGTTATTTGCATACCGTAATAAATAATTGTTTACATCTGGATGCGTTTTGGTAATAAAATCCAAAATACTAACAAAATCTTCAAATTTTCGCAGTTTTAAATGCGACAGATAATGCGGTACCATAATTTGGATGCCATTTCCTATTGAAATCTCGCCTATATACCGCATGCCCAAACAGTTTCTACTTATAGCTAAAAACGACAACTGAAATGTCAAGGGCTATAAGTGTGCAACTATTTAGGGTAGCGACAATAAACAAAGTGACCCTGCCTGTTTACTCAAACATGTAATGAAAAAGACAATACCATAATTTTACATATTCAAATGAATAAAATTCATCAGTCTCGAAAAGTGTTACTATTACTTTTTTTCGCGCTTATTGAGACTAATACCGCTCCTCTTACTATACATTTTTTGTGATTTATCAAGAGAATGATTATGTAGGCTATTCTTGGTCCTTTTATATTAGAGATACGAAGCAAGTGAAAAATTCTATATAGATGGTTGTTTTATGCAGATGGTCATTCATTTTACAATGAAGTTCAATTTAGTCTAACCACGTAAATATTGTGTAGTCGATCCTGATAAAACTAGTCGAACATCGCGGAGGTTCTGGATTTTTTAGCCATTAGGAATAATTCAACTCAGTTTGCAATATTATTGACTAAGATTTACATGGCGGTATTAGTTGAAACAAACTGAATAGAAATCAAGATTTTTTATATATACGATTTCTGAAGGTTGAACCTGTCTTGTGTGAAAGTTTCAACATCGCGAAACTTCTATGTGTGTTGCAAGTGTAAAGTTTATACTCATAAACATTGGCACATGGTCATGAATTCCCTTGTGTTCATTCATCACTGTAGGTTACTTGGTTGTATGGTGTTAATATTGAAATGCATTCTTCTATGTAGATCCTTCACGAGAAAGGTTTCAAGTTTGACATGGCCTTCACCAGTGTACTGAAACGCGCCATCAAGACGCTCTATCTAATGCAAGATGAGCTTGATAACCATTGGATTCCTGTTGAGAGGACGTGGCGACTAAATGAACGTCATTACGGCGGGCTGCAGGGCTTGAATAAGGCCGAAACAGCCGCAAAACATGGGGAGGACCAAGTGCTGGTTGGGTTTATTGCAGTCTTAGTATTACAAGATTTATGGACTCTGTCTTTTATTTTGGTGTAATAAGAAAAGTAAAGGTAACACCTTATTAAAAACTAATGCTACAGGTAGGTTTGATTGCGGTCTTATAAGATTTATAGACCTTAATTTTAGTATAACTAGAAAAGTAAGAGTAATCTATTATCGTATCTGCACTGAATAGTTACCATAAACATTCACTGTGAATTGCATCAGACTTTACTGGCTGATAATTTCAGTTTATAAATGTATTTTTACCTTTGACTTTTCAGGTTTTATTGATAAGTGTAATGAAAATATACACCTGATGAAGTATACTTGTATACGAAAGCTGGCATTATGCCTTACCTTAGTTAATCAGTGAGGTGTCACCTTTGCCTTTCATAGGCAATACGGCTAACCCAGCAACCCACATCTGTATGTCAGTATGTAGAAGTAATGTCACTAGGGAGGGAGAAGTCGTTATTATGTTCCGCCTTATTAATATCAACATTACGTGATATTCGAAACACCACAACACCACAACTCAGCCATTCAGTTTGCCTAGTAGATCATTACTAGGTACATAGTAGATTATTGCTACGTACATAGATCATTGCTGGTTCCATAGTAGATGATTGCTAGTTACATAGTAGATCATTGCTGGTTACATAGTAGATCATCGCTGGTTACCTGGTAGATCATTGCTGGTTACCTGGTAAATCATTGCTGGTTACATAGATCATTGCTGATTACATAGTGGGTCATTGCTAGTTACATAGTAGATCATTGCTGGTTACATAGTAGATCATCGCTGGTTAGCCTGGTAAGTCATTGCTGGTTACATAGATCATTGCTGATTACATAGTGGGTCATTGCTAGTTACATAGTAGATCATTGCTCGTTACCTGATAGATCATCGCTGGTTACCTGGTAAATCATTGCTAGTTACATAGATCATTGCTGATTACATAGTAGATCATTGCTCGTTACCTGATAGATCATTGCTGCTTACAGAGCAGATAATTGCTGGTTACATACTAGATCATTGCTGGTTACCCGGTAAATCATTGCTGGATACATAGTAGATCATTGCTGGTTACATAGTAGATCATTGCTGGTTACATAGTAGAACATTGCTGGTTACCTGGTAAATCATTGCTGGTTACCTGGTAAATCATTGCTGGCTACATGATGCCCTTGTCTAGAGCACGTCTGGTGTATTTCTGTAGTGTGTGTAGCGTGTCAGCATATACAATGATGTATACGTCAGCTGTGTCACGCAGATCTGGCGGCGAGCATACGATACTCCTCCACCCCCGCTTGAAGCAGGCTCGAAGTACGACCCGTGTGGTGACCCCAAATATGCTGTACGTACATCTAATATCAGTGTATTCAATTCTCAGACTTAGCTTTATTCTTATGAGATCCAAGTATTCACTATATTGTTATACGGGGTCAATTGGATATACTATATTATCATCATCAGGGGTCAATTGGATATACTATATTATCATCATCAGGGGTCAATTGGATTCACTATATTTTCATAAGGGTTGTCACATTGTAGCTCCTAAATAAATCCATAAAAACATTTTAACACTGGTGTAAATACCTGATCCTTGTTTTGTCACATTTTAGCACCTGGATTAATCTGAGATCTGTGTTTTGTCACATGGTAGCACCTGGATAAATCTTCGATCCCTGTTTTGTCACAGTGTATCACTTGGATAAATCTTCGATCCCTGTTTTGTCACAGTGTATCACCTGGATAAATCTCCGATCCCTGTTTTGTCAGTGTATCACCTGGATAAATCTGCGATCCCTGTTTTGTCACAGTGTATCACCTGGATAAATCTGCGATCCCTGTTTTGTCACACTGTAGCATCTGGATAAATCTGTGATCTGTGTTTTGTCACATTGTATCACCTGGAAAAATCCCCATGTTTTGACAAATTGTATCACCTGGGTAAATCTGCGATCCATGTTTTGTCACATTGTAGCACCTGGATAAATCTGTGATCCCCACGTGTGAATGTCTCAAGGACACCGTGAACCGAGTTCTACCTTTTTGGCACGACCGCATCGTTCCAGAGATGAAGGTAACCTGGACCTAATTCATTCTGTAAATATAACATAAATCGATAAAAATCTATCCTTGTCTTTGTCTGATCATATTAACCCTGTAGGTCGATCTTGTTGTATACTATTGCTCTACATCAGATGCATAAGACGGTATATTAGTCGCGCTACTGCTGAGATGATAACCTGTTCTCTTATTCTCTCCCGTTTGGACTACTGTAATTCTCTGCTGGTCGGAGCTCTGGCTCATCTGATTCACAGGCTACACCATGTACAGGACAAAGCTTGTCATTTAATTGTTTGAATATGTAAATTTTTTTATATATCTAGGCATTTGCTCGACCTCCATTGGCTGCTTGTTTCTCAACGTTTTCTTTATACGGTTCTTACGTTTGTCTTCCAAGCCATTCATCAGACAGGTCCAACTTACATTAATGACATGATTTCTGTGCATGTGCCCTCTCGTCAACTTAGGGCGGCAACTCACTCATTAGCTGCTGTCAAGAGGTGCCGTCTTTCCACTACCAGTGACAGTTGCTTTCGTTATGCAGGTCCTACTCTATGGAACAATCTTCCATATGAGATGAGAACTGTTTGTAGTCTTCCTTCTTCCAAGCAACGGCTCAAAACATACCTATTCACTCTATCTTCTTAGCTTGTTTTACTTGTTATGTCTTCATCGTGTTTATACCTTTGAATTATTTTTACCATGAACCACTCTTTGAGCATGTTTTACATGGAATAGAGTGGTATAGAAATAACCTATTTATTTATTATTATTATTAACACAGTAACAACCACACTCAACTTGCATTGATTAATTAGCCTATTTCATAACTATGTCTGCTAAACCATCCATTTGTTTTCCATCTGGCGCTTATACGTGCCCTACTCATCACACGATATAACGTTTTTTCATTAGAAATTATACAAATGAATAAATCATAGATTAACTGTTTTTTCCTGGTGAAAAAGTTTGCAGTTTGCATCATGGTCATATTCATGATTGTTTCCGTAGACTCGCATAAAGAATTTAGCAGGCATTTTTGTTGAAATTTAACATCCGCTCCAGTCGTAATACGTTACTATCGCAGCCGTCTCCTGAGTTGCTTGCCCTTGTGTCTTGAGGTCTCTCTCTTTTTTTGGATTTACATCGCTCAAATACTTCCTTAGCGTGTGTGTGGCATGATAGGTTTTGATTCATATCAATTCTCCGCACGATACAATCTGTGTGTTTAAGACTTTGAGGCAGTTAGTCGAGTGGGGGGAACACCGGACTCGTAACCGAACGGTCGCGGGTTCGAAGCTTCCCACCAGTCGACTTTTCTGCGGTGATCCTCCGCAAGTCATGTATTCCC
>WURV02151595.1:0-17251 GCA_011762755.2 Epimenia babai | reverse complement strand
TAGGAGTGTTACTTGGGTGAGACTATAAGAAGTATTTTTGTTAACAGACGAACAAACTGATAATAAGTAACAATAGTGATCTGAGGCAAGACATACTAATACAAGTATAGTTTTCATTTTCGAAGAGGTATCGATCAGAGAGGATGAACATATCATCTCTCAACTATGACATGATTAAAGATGATTAGGCAAGCTATATCAACTCAGTATTATCACGATTATTAATGAGAGATGTTAATAGATTGCTGAAAGGGAAACTTGATGAACTTCATAATACAGCTTTAATATAGAACTGTATTATACTTGTATAAATTCAGTAACAGTTGGACTGACAATGTAAACATTGAATATTCTCTCTTTACAATCCTACTACTACCTTAGATGTATGTTCTAAAGGTGTCAGATGCCTTCGTGACTGTTGGTAGAGTGTCAGACTGGAGTAGTGGCTTCAGGCCCAAAGACAAATTGCTGTTGTCTTCATAGCAGTATACTGAAAACACAATATTTTTGTGTCAATGCAGGTGGAGATTATTACACACCTGGGCCCACACCGGAGGTTGTGGATGGGCCCGCAGTTTTCCTTCAAGACGTACCAGCCATCAACAAGCACACCCGCTGCCCTACACACCCACTCTTCTTCTCTTCTCACCCTAGTCGATATGCCACCATCATCGATGGATATTGTGACGGAAGAGACTCTTCACGATTTCAGCAGGTTTCTATATCACTCATGTATTGCATGTATTGTAATGAAATGAAACTAAACTTTATTGATTAATAGAGTGCCCTATATATTAATAATAAAGTTTTATTTAGAGTGCCGAATAATCCCATAAAACATACACTAATGAAGGTATGTGCAATTTGGGGAGTACTGCAATGCCTTGTGGTGGTTTTACACTTGTATAAACTTGTAAAAAAATACACATACTCATGCTGATGACTACTTTGAATTATGAAGAATTAAATGTAAATTTGTAAGAAAAACTAATGAACTCTGCAGTAAGTCTTATGTGTAACCACAAGCCTTTCCACACGTGGCTATCAATTACATTTCACATATTTACGGTTATTATGATTAACTGGAAATAAAGTTCAAAATCGAAGTGGGTAATGAATGAGTTGAAAATAAATGAGAAATACAGTATGATCACAGATGAAGGAAGTCTAACTAAAAGTGAAAAAATGTGCACAGTGGCACATTGTCAGACATAAACTCACGCTATAAAACTATGTTAAATATCACACGGCAAATACAACAGATAAGACAAATTGGCATCTGTATATAACACATTGTTTATAACATTGGGTATAGCAAATTGGCATCTGTATATAACACTGTTTATAACATTGAGTATAGCAAATTGGCATCTGTATATAACACATTGTTTATAACATTGGGTATAGCAAATTGGCATCTGTATATAACACACTGTTTATAACATTGGGTATAGCATTACCCATAACTTTGTGTATAAATGTTATTTTACCTGGACGGAACCTGGATTCCCCATTACATGTAACATTGTGTATATCGTGTTTAACATGTACAACATATACACACAATGTCAGGTCATATTGTATTCAATATAATCTCCATCTGGCTCAGGAAGCTCTATTATCATCTACGTGATGCACGAATATAGAAGGTAGAATGACAATCTTCGCGGTATTATTATGACTTTGTTTTGTTGCACCATTGAAACTTAACACTATTCCATTCCAGTGCTGATTTTTTACATGATGAAATATCTTTTAAATAGTACATTGCTTTGTGTATAAGATGCATATAACTTGTATATATATTGCATATAACCATCATGTAATTTGTACATAACCTGTGTATAATCTGCATTAAATTTGCATGTTACTTGTACATAACTTATATGTATATAGTCTACATTTGACTTAATTTGCATATAAACTATATATACACCCTATCCAGATAATCTTTCTATTTTTTGTGCCAATGAGTTGTGCATATGATAATTACACATTTTCTATAATTCATATATAGATATATGATCAGAGTAAGTAAGCATGATAATTTAATTTATAGTAATGCAAAAAATTAAGGGCAATGCTTTTTATGTAGATTAGTTAGTTTATTCGATCACAAGTTTTCGTATGTACACTATGCTTCAATTAACCACCTAATGAAGATCGAATATATATATATATATATATATTTCTATTTATATAGGTGTGTGTGCGCGCGCGCGCATGTCTGTAGCTTATTTATAACTTAGATGTATAATGCTTATCATATGTATATAAAATTTACCCTATAAATATCAGCATCTTAAACAGTTTTTATATCAGATTTTAATAACCCTTGTAGTGATGGATCTTTCAGTAAGAAACCCCATAGATCTAACCCTGTGGCTATGCCGGGTACACGACCCGCTTACAGACGCATGTCTGGTGACCAACATAGCCCTTCTCCTAACACAGCCTTGAACACGTCACCTCTCCTGATAGAGGCATGTTAGTAATATGACTAGCTGCACATCTACAAACTACAATTACATGATTTTGTATGTTAGTGATTATTTATGACAAGTTTTTCAGTTGTTATATTTGCAACGGGTATATTAGTGCTGATATCTTAAATAAGTGTATTTGGGCCTATACCTGTGACAGGTATATGACTGCGGATATCCACAACAGGTGCATTAGTGCTTATATCCGTGACAGGGGACTTTAGCACTCAATTCTGTGATAAGTGTATTAGTGTCGAGATCTGTGATTGATGTATTATTTTCTATTACGTGTGGTGGTCGTTTAGTGTATGTATCTGTGCAGGGGGGTATTTGTGTCTATCTGTTACATCCGTTATAATGATGCATGTCAGCCACAAAAGGGATAACCTGTGATTATTTGTATTATTTTTTTCTTACTTTATAACAGGTTATCCATTGGTGGATTTTTTCAACCTTGAAAAGCATTCGATACACTTGGTCATAATATATTGGATAGAAAACTTGAGCATTATGGCATTAGGAGTATCGTGTATAACTGGATAAAAAATTATTCGTCTAACCCTTTGTTATTTGTGTGATAGAGAAATGAAAATTCTAGACTGCATAGCATTACCTGCAGTGTACCTCAATTTAGGGCCTATCGCTCTATATGTCGTATGTTAATGATATATGTAATGTTTCTAATGTATTAAAATCTCTTTGTGGTGATGACATAAATCTCTTATACTCAGGAGATTCACCTAGTGAAATCTTAAGCATTGTCAGCAGGTACAACCCCGATAATGTCTGTGGAAGTAGCACTAATAATCACGAAATCACGTATTTGGGCGTAAGAAATAGAGAGCGAATTTGTCATTTATGCAGAGCGTCCCCCCAAAAATGCATTTTTTTTCGGACGACCTGCTATAAACTCAAAATATAACGAATATACATGATATGGGTACCATTAGAAAGGCCTGCTTTTTCTTTTTGAAATAAGCTATGAAAAATTAAATTAAAATCAATCAACATTTGTCCAAGATATGGATATTTTACGTAGACAGGTCAAAATGCCATCTTATGCCCCGTCTTATAATAACATTGCCAAAACTAACACCTTTTAATGATGGTAGTTTGGTCTGCGAAAATAAATACCTTTTAATGATAGTAGTTTGGCTTGCCAAAACAAACATCTTTTAATGATGGTAGTTTTGGCCTGCCAAAACAAACACCTTTTCATGATGGTAGTTTGGCCTGCCCAAACAAACATCTTATAATGATGTTAGTTTGGGCTGCCAAAACAAACACCTTTTAAAGATGGTAGTTTGGCCTGCCAAAACAAACACCTTTTAAAGATGGTAGTTTGGCCTGCTAAAACAAATACCTTTTGATGATGGTAGTTTGGCCTGCCAAAACAAACATCTTTTAATGATGGTAGTTTGGCCTGCCAAAACAAATACCTTTTGATGATGGTAGTTTGGCCGGCCAAAACAAACACCTTTTATAGATGGTAGTTTGGCCTGTCAAAACAAACATCTTTTAATGATAGTAGTTTGGCCTGCCAAAACGAACACCTTCTGATGATGGTAGTTTGGCCTACCAAAACAAACACCTTTTAAAGATGGTAGTTTGGCCTGCCGAATAAAGCACCTTATCTTGATGGTAGTTTGGCCTGCCAAAACAATCATCTTTCATCGATGGTAATTTGACCTGCTAAAACAACTACCTTTTCATGATGATAGTTTGGCCTGCCAAAACAAACATCTTTTAATGATGGTAGTTTGGCCTGCCAAAACAAACACCTTTTAAAGATGGTAGTTTGGCCTGCCAAAACAAACTCCTTTTTATGATGGTAGTTGGGCCTGCCGAATGAAACACCTTTTAATGGTGATAGTTTGGCATGCAAAAACAAACATCTTTTAATGATGGTAGTTTGCCTGCCAAAACAAACACCTATTAATGATGGTAGTTTGGCCTGCCAAAAGAAACACCTTTCATCGATGGTAGTTTGACCTGCTAAAACAACTACCTCTTCACGATGATAGTTTGGCCTGCCAAAACAAACATCTTCTAGTGATGGTAGTTTGGTCTGCCAAAATAAACTCCTTTTAATAATTATAGTTTGGCCTGCCAAAACAATCACCTTTTACTGATGGTTGTCTGGCCTGCCAAAACAAATAAATTTTAAGAATGGTCGTTTGGCCTGCCAAAACAAATACATTTTAAGAATGGTCGTTTGGCCTGCCAAAACAAACACCTTTTAATGATGGTAGCTTGACCTACCAAAACAAACACCTTTTAATAATGGTCGTTTGGCCTGCCAAAACAAATACATTTTAATAATGGTCGTTTGGCCTGCCAAAACAAATACATTTTAATAATGGTCGTTTGGCCTGCCAAAACAAACACCTTTTTATGATGGTAGCTTGGCCTGCCGAATGAAGCACCTTTTAATGATGGTAGTTTTGGCCTGCCAAAACAAACATCTTTTAATAATGGCTGTTTGGCCTGCCAACACAAACACTTTTTAATGATGGTAGTTTGGCCCACCAAAAAAAACACCTCTTAATAATGGTCATTTGGCCTGCCAAAACAAACCCCTTTTAATGATCGTAGTTTGGACTGCAGTTCGGCATACTTGAGGTATGAAGATACACTCAATATTTATGATCAAACTTTATTACCAAACAATTTATATACATATATATATATATATTTACTTTTCAAGATAGAACACATATTACAATTTATGTGCATAAAAACCAATATTTGAAAATATTCTAAGCAGTATGTTCTGTAATGTTAAAATCATTATAATTCACTATGTAATATGATATACAGTAGTTAGTAGCTAAATAACTTAAATGAAGTATGTTGAGGGAGATGCATGAAGGCCATTTGATTTTGTAGAGTGCATCCTGCAGTTGTCTTTTACATACATCTACCTAAAAAAATGCATTTTAATACTTAATTTGAATTATATGTCATATGATCATAATGTAAACACAACAGCAAAAATGAACAGAAACAGTACAGTACCTGTGTAGGTAACTATATACATTCATACATACATACATACATCCATATATGTATCATATCCATATATACATATAACGTATATATATACATATACGCATAATACGTGAAGAAGTTACAAAACACAGAAAGAATGAATAGGAATGGAGTGATGAAATATGCGATAATATAGTAACAAACAACATAGAAACTAATAATGTGAACACCACAATGATAATGTGCTATATCAGAAATAGAATAAATGATCTATATGATCCAATTAGCCGAGTCCTTAATCGCTTTTGAAATAGTAGTAGTAGATTCTAGAAATAGATAAATATAGGTCATGATCCATATGATTCAATTAGCCGAGTCCTCAATCGCTTTTGAAATAGTAGTAGTAGATTCTAGAAATGGATAAATATAAGTCATGATCCATATGATTCAATTAGCTGAGTCCTCAATCGCTTTTGAAATAGTAGTAGTGGATTCTAGAAATAGAATAAATATAGGTCATGATCCATATGATTCAATTAGCTGAGTCCTTAATCGCTGTTGAAATAGGAGTAGATTCTAGAAATAGATAAATATAGGTCATGATCCATATGATTCAATTAGCCGAGTCCTTAATCGCTTTTGAAATAGTGGTAGTAGTAACTAGAAATGGATAAATATAAGTCATTATCGATATGATGCAATTAGCCGAGTCCTTAACTGCTTTTGAAATAGTAGTAGTAGATTCTAGAAATGGTTAAATATAAGTCATGATCTATATGCCGAGTTCTTAATCGCTTTTGAAAAAGTAGTGGTAGATTCTAGAAATAAATATAAGTCATGATCTATATGATTCAATTAGCCAAGTCCTTAATCGCTGTTGAAATAGTAGTAGTAGATTCTAGAAATAGATAAGTATAAGTCATGATATATATGATGCAATCAGCTGAGTCCTTAATAGCTTTTGAAATAGTAGTAGTAGATTCTAGAAATAGAATAAATATAAGTCATGATTTATATGATTATATTTGCTGAGTCTATAATTGCTTTTGAAATAGTAGTAGATTCTCTTAATACCTTATATCTTTATCACGTTTGTTTTATAATTTTAGTCCTGCAATGGAAATACACTTGCTTTTTTTCTGTTCTTGCCAATTGTGTTTTAAAATCAGACACAGTTCTCAGATTATGCTAATGATCATTAGCAGATTGCGACAGGCTATAAACACAACAGAACATTTTTATTATCAATAAGATATCGCATAATTTTAAACATCTAATTGTGTGATTAAGTGGGTTTGTATGTTCTAAATAATTTGCACGATCAATATATCTTAATGCTCATTTTTGCACATTTTCTGATCGGAGTTTGTCCATCATCCATCCGTCTGTCCATCCATCTGTCCGTCCATCCATCCATTGGATGTTAACATTTTGTTAAAAAATCTTCTCAGGAACCGCTTATCGCAGAGGTCTGCCATTTTGCAGATGTTGTCCTAGGGTTGGTCTCTTTTAGATTTCTTCATGGTATAATCATCACAGTTAGGGGAAGTAACTTCTCTCGATGTTCGTAATCTTCTCAATAACCGCGAATATTAGACCGAAGAGCGTGGGCTAAATGCGTTATACACCTCAATGACAGATGTTTTATATCTGTGATGAGTGTATTAGTGTCTATATCTGTCACAGGTGTATTAGTGTTCATATTTGTGACAGGTGTATTAGTGTCTATATCTGTGACAGGTGTATTAGTGTCTATATTTGTGACAGGTGTATTACTGCTTATATCTGTTAGCGGTATGTTAGCCCTTGTCTGTTACAGGTTCATTAGTGATTGTATCTCGAGATGTGTATTAATGCCTATATATGTGACACACTTGTAGCTTTAGGCAGTCATGAATGAGGTTGACTTGTGAAGCCACCAAGCATCAGTGGTATGCCTCGCCGTCTATATATGTTCACCAGGTAGCTTCGAGCAGTCACCAAACATTTGTGACACATATGGCTGCTGGACAGACAATCAGCGCAGGGGACTGCTCAACTCAGGTGAGGAAGAGGAGGATCGACTACGCGAGACATTGGCTGAGGCGATGATTGAGTCGCCGTTGCAGGAGGGTGGTCCAACTCACGCGCACCACGGTCAGTCAGTAACAAGTTAGAAAAAATGAGAAGTACATGGAAAGAAACCTTTTATTATTTGGTCACATGCAAACTGAATCAACTAGTTCAGTTGTCAATCAACCGGCCGTTAGTGCCGATATCCATTTGTGATCTGTATTATTTTTCACACATTTCTCTCGTAGATTTTCCTTTATGTTTCGTAAACAGACACTTTTCTTATTTTGTGTATATAGCATCACATAATTGGAGCTTTTTTGAATGAAACAACATAGCACATACATATGCAAACACTTTGGCAGCTCCCTGCCACATATTGCGGTATGTTGTCTCTAACATACTCTACATACGTAATGCTATCTCCATCAGACTTGCGTTACTTGTTAGCATCTTAATCTTGTCATCTTTGTGTCGTTTTATTAATTGTGATACATTATGACAGATCTGTATGGTGGGTTCAGTTTATTTATTAGGTCACTTGAGCTTATGCTCAGTGAGCTTTTCTGATCGGAGTTCGTCCGTTGACTGTCCGTCCATCCGGTGTTAAAATTTTCTTGAAAAATTTTTTCAGGAACCGCTTATCGCAGGGGCCTGCCATTTAGCAGATATTTTCCTAGGGTTGCTCTCATCTAGATTTGTTTATGGTATCGCCATTGCAGCTAGGGGAGGAAACTTATGCCGATGTTCATATTTTTTCTTAAAAGAACCGCTTATCGCAAAGGTTTGCCTTTTGGCAGACATTGTCCTTAGGTTGGTCTCTTCTAGATAGCCCATAGTATCGTTCTTGTAGGAAGGGGAGGTAACATCGGCTGATGTTAGTATTTTTCATTAAAAAATTAGCTCAACAACTGCTTATTGCAGCTAGGGGAGGTAACTTATGCCTATGTTTGTATTTTCATAAAAAATTTTTTTCCTCAAGAACCGCTTATTGCAGAGGTCTGCTATTTGGCCAATATTGTCCTTGGGTTGGCGTCCTCTAGATTTGGTCATCATGGCAGTAAGGGAAGGTAACTTGTGTCTGTTTGTATTTTTACTTGAAATATCTTGTCTCGAGAACCCATCATCGCGGCGGTCTGCCTTTTGGCAGATATTGTCCTTGTCCTATTTTCAGGCCTCATGTTTTTGATGTCAGGCAGTCTCCTTGTTGTCTTCTCGTTCTAATATCAAGATGGCCTCCTTGGCCTCTTGTTTCGTCATTTTCTCTTTTTTTCAGGTCTTGAGGCCTCTTTGGCATCTTGTTTTACTTATTTATGACACTATGTTGCATCATCAGAATCTTTACCAGCTCGATAAATCGCTCATGCATGAATGATGTGTAGCACAGTGTGAGAATACTAAGTTGGTCATACATGTACGAGCTTGTCAGTTTGAGGAAATATACTTTGGTCATACATCTACGAGGATGGCAATAAAAGAGTTAAATGACTGACCTGTATGTGGGGTTTATAAAGAATGGCCTAGGCAATGATTACTTTGGTAGTCAGCGTATTGTTAACTCACTAGTTATATATATCATAAAGTCATAATAAAGTCAACTTGTCATCAACCATGACATTAACTTTTCATGCATTTTTAGCTCAACACAATTAAAAACTAAAATTTACATAGTAGACCTATGCATCTCAAAGCTAAGTTTGCCGAATAATCAAAGTATCGAACTAAAATGGGCAATGTGACAATTCAACGATAATGTTCCTTTCCGGTATGGTGTTATATGATATAAAAAATGTGAATATCTTTGTTTCTAAAAAATATTGTATGTGAACTGTTCACATGTTTCTAGCTATTTTCCTGAAATATATCTCCATTTCTTTCCCATTGTGGAAGCTGCGGGGAAAAACCTCTTGGCTTCGCAGATTCGAACCGGACAGGCCGCGCTTCTAAACATTGATACTGGCACCAACATATATTTCTAGTTATTTTCTTTGAATTCTAATACATTTCTCCATCTCTTTAAAATGCTACTTTTGTATTTGATTCATGTGTCTTTATCTCCTTTAACTGCACATGATGAAGAGCGTTGTTAAAACTTTGTGTAACAGATGACCATTTATTTCCTATAAAATTCTGATAAATTTTAAATGGAGAGAAATGCACAGGAAAAAACCTAGATGAGCCCATCAGGGGTATAGGTTTTTTCCTGTGCATTTCTTTCCAGTTATGTTTTTATTTATCTCCTGTGCATTTCTCTCCAGTTATTTATAGAACCACATTGGCTATCCTAATTACCATGATAAATTTTAGTATCTCAAAGATACGTTTTTGTTAAAGATTGTAATTTTTTATTGATGAAATTAGTTGTTAATGCTATCGGCAATTTACAGTTTAGTTTGACCTACGTAATTGATTGTTCAGTGTTTATATCATACATGTTAAACTTTTCTAAAATATTAATTTAAGGTCATATCATATGGAAATAAATATTATAGTGGACCTGGAACCAATATCATATACCACTCCCGTAGGTTACCTAATCTCCAAGCATGGGCTTATTTACCACTTTTATGCTGACGACACACAACTCTGGTTAACAGTTAATTTTGATGCTTCTGGAAAACAAAACTCCATCTTGCAAATTCAACAATGCATAGATGCGATTTTTACATGGTTGTGAGCTAACAAACATCCTATCAATCCTTTTAAAACTGAACTCATGGTTATTTCTAAAATCTAAATTAACTTGATGGGTACCACCGTCGGTTCATTTCACTTTGTCAGAAGTCTTGGTGCGATTTTTGATTCCAATCTCACATTCCACAGTCGAATTTTCCAAATTCTAAAGTATGACTACTGTTACCTCAGGAATATCAAGTCTGCCTCTTAATATCTCACACCTAAGTCATCTGAAACTCTTATACACTCTTTCATTACCTCTCGCCTTGATTACTGTAATTCCCCTTCTCTTCAATCTTCCATCCTCGGAAGTCACTTAACTCCAAAAACTTAAAAATTCAGCAGCCCGAGTAATTGCCCATATGTCCTACCATCAGCACATTTCCCCGATACTTACCAGCCTCTACTGGTTACCTGTAAAGTTTCGCATTATGTTCAAAATCCTCTTCACGCACAAATGTATCTATGGCCAATCCCCACTTGGTGATGGCATACCTACAGTATGCCATCACCATTTACAAACCTCTTAGACCCACCCTATACTCATCATCCACCACTCTTGTTATCTCTAAAACTAAGCATGCTCATTCCGGCGACAGATATTTCTCGTTTGCTGTTCCCTCTCTTATTAATATTCTGCCCACTGATATCCGTCTATGCACTAATTTTCAGCATATTAAGTCCAAACTCAAAAGTTACCTTTTTCAATTATCATGTAGTTCTCCCTCAGAATTAGTGTCCTTTGTACCGTATTTGTTGTTGGCTAGTTATTGCCATTGGGATTTTATGTTTAGTGTCACTAGAGGGTGTCATCACCAATTAATGCGCTTTATAAATTGCGCTATCATTATATCAAATCAGTACCCTTATTCGATACATAAAACTATTTTCTACAAAATACTGAATCGCCAATTTTGCAGTTTATTTCTTGTAATCAGTAATCGCGCGTATTCAACACTAACCTAGCAGCAAATTGTGCTTCATGTTTTCGCCATGATGTAAAATGAATTTCATTCAGCCAAAGAGATTAGCTCCATTCTATTTGATATTGCATGAAAAATGCTAGAATCAATAACACTTACTATCGATCAAATAACCTGATACCTAACGCAGTACGATGTTTTGTGAATTGGAAACGAGCCATCATTGCCCGTCACAAAATGCATGGCGATCAATACGAATAAAGAGGTCATCAATGAATTTTTCCGCGAGTTATTCGAACTAGGTTTCAAATAGCCAAAATGTGTAATGCCATCTCTATGTTCAGAGATATGATTTGTTATACATGTATGTGTGGCACACTACTGACATCATCAAACATGCCCGCCACTTGATCCCATCGACTGGGCTCTCTTCACTTATTGTTTGCGTGGAACTCATTAAATTTCGCCATGTCAAATGATACATGAAATATAATTCCCTCCCTCTCACACTTGCTCGCTCGTCGAAGTGACATTCGATATGCTGCAAAACCTTTCTGGCCTTTCATAAAAACTGAATTTATCGCTGTTGAAGACATCTTATCATATGTACAGCATAATGTTATTGTTGCAGCTATTTAGCTATGCCACAGTCACTCATGGTTTAATTCGCTCCATTCAGTGAATAATCAGTTGCCATTTACTACTTCTAATGATTGTTTGTACATCAAGAGTCTGAGCCAATCACTCAGTCAGTAGGAGTCGTTACTGATTATGTGATTTATGACAAATTGATAAATCTATTAATAAAATGAATAAAACAATTCTGAAAGTATGGAAGAGCAAAAATAAAATAAATGGATAGCTGTGTATATCACTGCCCGTGATGTTAAGACTTAATATTAGTGTCAAAAACCGTGTGAAATACCTAAATGCGCGGAGGAAAGCTTGCCCCTGCAGCAGCTGATCAGTTAGCAGACTGGATGTCGTGGGTTTTTATCCCATCAGATGTATAGGTTTTTTGTGTATTTCTCTCCAGTAATTTAGAGAATCGCAATGGCTACCCCATTTACATGACGTTGAAACGTACAAGTCGGTGTAAAAACTTCTTTATTAATAATACCAAGGAATTAACAACTCAGAATAATTATACACTTAGTCATGATAGTAGCAGGTTTATGGAACACTTATCAACCAAATACCATCTAGACTAGACAATATCTATGCATTTAGACTAAAACTCTGCTATAATTGACTATAAATCGACTTGGGAATTGTTGGACTTCGTATAGTTGTTTCAGGTGACTTGAATATTCTAGAAAACTTGCAAACTTGAAATACAATGACATAATTTTAAGCCAATAGATAATCTCACTTTTGTTTTAGGAAAATTCTAGTACTAAACGCATCCATATCATGAAACTGTCAAACAGTTTATGCCGGTACTACGAAAACAACTTAGTTCACATCAGTGCACTAGGACTGCTTTCTTTTATGTAATTCTATAGCTATGTACATGCATGCTGGCCACAGTCAACAGATATACAAGTGAGAGAAAAAAATAGCATAAATAAATAAATAAATAAATGTATGAATGAATGAGAAAGTAATATAGAAAATAAAATAAAAAATACATAATATAAATACACGCATGTATATGCACATACACATGACAGATATATAGACATACAGATACCTATACGACATACATGTACGTACATACATTCATACATACATGCATACATAATAAATACGTATATATGCACCTACTCACATAGGGACACATATATGCGTATACACACAAACACCAAATATACACAGACACACATACATGTACACATACACACAGATACATACTCACATACATGTCCACATACACACAGATACGTATACACATACATGCATGTGATTATATTTTCATAGGTGACATACATTATTACAAGACATAGAATAATTACATATAGAATAATAAGTAATAAGGGATTTATGGTGATATACTGTGATCAAGTTGCATCTATAACAGTTTTAAAAAGAGAAACCTTCAGGCATTGTTTGAATGTTGAGAGAGTGGGGCCTGTTTCAATCGAAACGTTAAATTTGTTGAAAGTTGATGGTCCCAAGTAGCGTAGAGCATGCGGTCCAGTAGCTTTGTTCACGAGTGGAATGGGTATGTTGTTATGTGAACAAGAACCGAGTAAAAGCTCTCAAACACAAATGTTATCTGGAAAGTTTTTGTATAACGATGGAGTGATGTTGTGTACTAATTTAGAGTTCACATAAAAAGAAATATTTACGTCTGACATTGAGAGGTGGGAGAGAAAGTGTAGAGCGGAGTGAAGTAATAGAAGTGCACGGAGGAGAAAGAGAGATTATTCGGAGACATCTGTTTTGCTGCATCTCAAGGATTTCTGCATTTTTAGAAAATATATTAAATAGCATGGCAATATAACAACAGTGTCATTGCCATGAACTAATGGATACATACAGCAATGTAATAATTTTTTACTTTGCTTTTTAATTATACACCATTGCGTATGGATGCACAACGAAATTTTGCAAATATAAGTTAGGCTGCAATTTAGCCATATACTCTGTAATGTACAATGTAGCAAATAAAAATTAGGCTCCCTGTAATAAAAATTAGTCTCCCCGTCTCCCTAGGGAGGTTTTCAGTAACCTCCTTCAGTATAGCAGTATATAACAGCCCTACATGCGATTACCAATGATTGCACCCGAGGTGTTTATTAAACAGTCATTATGAATGGCAGCATATCCAGTTTATCTTTAACAGCCTTTTGTGTCATCATACAATAGTGCGTCTCTCCCTGAAATTTCCTAATTATGCAGGTACCGCCGGATCAGTTACATATTCCGTGAGTTGGGCATTGCCTACCCGCCTCCTCTATGTGCCAGCTGGGAAACCATTGAGGGTCACACTTGTGACACGCTCTCTGGGTTAATGTCTTTTAGTTGGTCATGCGCCTTCCCGCTGTATGGCACACACGACGCTAATGACTCACGCTTGCCATGTATTTTATGAAGCATAGAATCGAGATAATTATGTTTTGTACATTGAAGCAAACCACGTGAATATTACAACCTGCTTGACTGAATTTGAAACCAATGCATTTATTCGCTAATTACGCCATTCGTCCTCAGGTGTATTTATCCTTATTTTACAAGTCAACCTTTCTTCTTTCCTCGCCGTAGCGAATAATTCAATCCATTGTTAACATTTTTGTTTCGTAAGTTTTTCAAAACCGTTTGTCATAAAGCTTCGTTGTCAGTCTGAGCTACATTAAGAAGAACAAGTAGTTTTCAACGGCTCCTTTTATACGATGTACAATATATAATGCATGCTATATTGAGATGTATACAATACCATGTTTACAATGCATAAGTAATAATGTAATGTAATGTACTGTAATAAGTTATTTCTACAGTAGGTCTCACCTCTCACACGGACTGTACAACAGCCATTAAACATGAAACAGTGCTACGACTGAGCTATAGAGAATATAAATGACTCGTGATTTAAAAACAGTCAGTGATGTAAGTGATTGAATAGTCAATGGCAATTTATTCCACGTGGTTGGACCCGTGCTGTAAAACAATGACATGTCTGATGTAACGAGCCAACATGAATTACCTAATATGATGTATACGATGTATATAATGAGTGCGATATATCGATATATCCGATAACATGATAAACAAATCTACCCTTCTGACCAAATTTTTTTATGTTTGTTACTATTGCCATGACTTCTCATATATCACCTAATGAAGAATGTTTTTACATTTAAAAGCTGGTGGTGATGTACACTTTTTGTAGTGACTCACAAAGGTGTTACCACATTATAGTATCAGTACATAGAACTCTCCCGACCAGACCAGTGAATGCGTATACAGTATAACAGTTCAACTCAGCGTATTTATTAAAAAACTGAGCTGTGTGAATGCATTGTCACGCTGTGATTGGCTGATATCTTCTCTAAGCATAACCAATGATTACAGTCATTGGTCATGCAATGTTGATGAGCCAAGCTGTGACTGAGTTTAACTGCTTTAATCACACCAGATGTGGCGCGCACTTTGTCAGTAGGTGACAGTCGGTATTGACTGGTGTAGCTGCTCCCTTCTTTAATGTCCACCTCGAGAGAAGTTGTGAATATTGTATGGGTAGCCACTGTTTCACAACCAATGACCCGACCCACGGATTCAGTTAGTACATGTACGTCAGCATGTTGTTCACATTATCAGGTATCATTTGAATGTAGAGGTTTCATTCAGTCATTACATTGACCGATTCAAAAAATAGCCATTGTCTGATTAATTGATGCCTATACTAGACTTTATGCTGAATGATCTCTGTGGGCATCTATTTAATACACTGGTTTACTTGAATTTTCACACACTAATCATTCAGTCAACTTGGTGAAAATGTGCCGTTGAGCATTTTGAGGCGTCTTCGGCTTTTTGTTCTTTATCGTGGACTCTCAAAATTTACCGAGACGTAGTCATATTTAAATGTTTTACTACTGTGATGGATTGAAATCAGAAAATTTTATATACAGACCTATGCTGTTTCGTGTGTATAGGCAAGTCTGTAAACATGTTTCTCCATTCGCATGATGGCTCTATCGACTATAGTGCAGAGTGCAGAGATGTCAAGGTCATGAGTGAATGGATTCCTAATGCCGCTGCTACTGCGTTCCTAATAATGTGATGTACGAGGGTAGTTATGCTGTCCTCACAGCTTTTAAGCGTGTGACTTCAATCATCATTGTGTCACCACCGCCCTCCACCAGGTAGTGTCGTTTTGTACCGCGGCACTCCGCAATCAAGTCACCTTAATGCGAAACGGATATCACACACAGGAAGCGGAGCGATGTCCTCGCACACGCACCCTGCCGTCGTACGTCAACGCGGCACAAAAATTGCGTAAATTGGCGAGATTTCGCTATTGCGTAGCGTCCCTAATGGGGCGACGACCTCGCGACGATCGCCAATGTTTGCATGTCAGTCGTGATAAGAGGACTATCATTAGCGGCAATTTGTCGAGCGCCAGCTAATAACATCGTGTTAGTCGTTGATATGTCACAAACACTCGGCTAACAACTAACGGCTAACACTAGAATCTTATTTCGCGATCCTCCTCTCTCCGTTGTTGACTAACATTGTAGTTACTCGAGGTAGGTTAGTTAGGTAGTGGCTCGATCATTGGACTTGAGTTCGGGAAGACCTAGGTTCAAGTCCCACATCTAGCCAGTGCACTACTCATGGCATTCACCACGCAAAGATGGTTCACACTAGATGAAATAAGACATCTAGCAGAAGGCTAACTTTACTTATATTCAATTCAATGAATTGTAAATGAAAGTTATGAAATTCAAATTCAAAGTATTTTTTGATTTTATCAATATACTCACTGGACATTACCGTTATGTGTAAACTTAAGCTGCATTCTCAAAGAAAAGGGTGCATTTGTGTCTTGGTTTGCAATTTTCCCATTGTTGGCATACTAAATGTGTTAATCCCAGCCTATGTTATACCACAGTTCAATCCCAGCCTATGTCATACTACAGTTCAATCCCAGCCTATGTTATACCATCGTTCGATCCCAGCCTATGTTATACCACAGTTCAATCCCAGCCTATGTTATACCACAGTTCAATCCCTGCCTATGTTATACCACAGTTCAATCCCAGCCTATGTTATACTGCGAGTTAATTCCAGCCTTTAAATAATAATAATAAATAGGTTACTTAATATTCCTTTACCATGGGTTCATTCCAGCCTATGTTATACAATAGGTTAATCCTGGCTATGCAATGCAACAGGTTAATCCCAACCTATGCTATACAATGACGTTAATCCCAGCTACAACACAGCGGGATAATCTCAGCATATTGCTACATGAGTTGATCCCGGCCTATTGCTACACAAATGGTTTAATATAGCTTATTGCTACACAAATGGTTTAATATAGCTTATTGCTACACAAATGGTTTAATATAGCTTATTGCTACACAAATGGTTTAATATAGCTTATTGCTACACAAATGGTTTAATATAGCTTATTGCTACACAAATGGTTTAATATAGCTTATTGCTACACAAATGGTT
>WURV02151574.1:0-17251 GCA_011762755.2 Epimenia babai | reverse complement strand
AAGATAAATCTTCTAAATGAGCTCGTAATAAACATTTCGTAAATCTGCGATAAAATTTTTTTTTCCAGAAGTACATGAGACCTCTGAAGGTGCACAACATCCTTGACGAGAATGTCATCGATGACATCTTCTACATGATCCCAGAGATCCTGACTCATCACCTTATCTATCATAGCTTTCTGGATCGCGTGTGGAAGAACTGGGACAGCGCGCAGAGCACAGTCGGTGACATCATCATTGGCATTGTGAGTACACCACCTTGAGATAGAAAAGCAATAAGGAAGGTCATGACTAAACTGTGTTAGAGACAAGTTGTTAAACCATCACATATGCCGACTCCTTGAGTTTCTCTCTATAGATATGCTACTATATACATATTACAAGCGATGTCCATATGCGATGGACATATGTCCAATTCTGATTGAATACACGGTGTCGGTATCTACTTTGCGCTTTTTATCCATTTTCACACAGATGTTTTTCTAAATTTAAACTAGACTTTGCTTCCTAATTTTGCTTTCATAACAAAGCGAGATGAATGAATTCTTAAAACTGAAACTGGGAAATAAAACTTGACGTAGATCTCTAAACAGAGATTGTAAAATAAATTTAAATTCAAATGAGTTAAAGTTCACAATTCACATGAACCAAAACCGTTGGGAAGACGTTTACTGGCTAAATTTAATAACAAAATTTTATTGAATTGAACCGCAGGCCAGATTAATTTTGAAAGCAAGCCAGATCTGGCTCGCTAACCAGAGGTTTGTCATGAATGCTCTAGTCAGTATACTACTGGTGACAATTTTGTGGAAAAAAACCTTGTCTGTCTCAGGGGATCTGCGATGTTAATTGGGATAGCCAATGTGGTTCCATAAATAGTTGGAGAGAAATGCACAGGAAAAAACCTATACCCCTGATGGGTATCTGGATAGCCCTTGCAGTTTGGCTATGTGAGGGCTTTTCCCTCTGATGTGGCTATGTTTCATATGCTCTCTTGATAGTCGCTATTGTGCTTACCTCTCCATTATCTCATCCTTTCATTGTAACTACTGACTTGACTTCACGTGTGCGACGTGTGTTGGCTGTTTTTAGGCATTTTGAACCAGTAGCGTAAATGGGCGACGGACATCTGTCCGCCTAAACTTGTAATTTTTCACTAGGGTATTTTCACCACCCCTTATACGTGAGGCTATAATGTTCATCATGTTAACCACATCACATAGATTAGCTTTATCAGGGCCTAAAATGGCTTACACGATTAAAGTCCACGTAAAGATTTTCTAGGGAAATAATGAACAAAAAACCACGAAATCATTCGATTACTGCGAAAATAATGCCTCATGATATCACATATAATAAAAATACATTTTTATGCCATCACATCACACAGACCAAGTGCCACTACAACTATTAGCCAAAAAAATCTTACTGAAACAGACTTTTTTAACTTGTTTCTGGTAGTTCTGTTGTCTACTGTACATAGTAAAATATTTCCATATTAAAGTTATTACAATTTTCAGTAATAGCTGCGTTCTTTTATGTTGTGACGCTATGAATTATCGTTGGATGGTAGAAATTGACAATATAGTTTCTGTGAGTATTCTTGGGGTATTGGTCGCTGTGGACTACGCAGCATTTTGCGACATGTGAAAAATTTTGGCACGAACTTCGCCAGACTTCTCGGTTTTCCCATATTCATTGATTGTATTGATTAACATCATTCCGAATGAATGTAATCTTATTGAAACACGTTCACAAGTATAAATATATGTAACAGGGGAGGTACAATCCGCGAAATTAAACATCCGCCAAACTATAGCAAATCAGTGGATCTGGGAAATATTAACCCGCAAATATTTTTTATGTATACAATAATTACCTACGCAATTAGCTTATTTCTAACTAACTGTACACATTATACAATTAATGTTCGGATCATTCACAGGGCCACCGGAGATGTGACATATCACTATGTATTAGCTGTACACTATGATTGTTTTGATTACAGGGGTTCTGGATCTGTTATGTAGCTTACCGGATCATCGTTTCCATGGATCTGACCCATTTATGTTAACTATGGATAGACGACACATGTGTAGTTTGATTCGTTGTGATCCTCGGGTCATTGCTCTGTGAAGATTAGAATATTGATATGATTAGGTCATTGCTCTCGGTATTATCCGCAATTTTTCACTTGCTAAGTGTAAATACTGGTACAAGTTAACCACTATCATTACTTAACCTATATGTTCATGTCAGACACAAATACCGGGCACACCATCTATACACGCTAAGCATTGTGATCTTGTCTACCGTAAAGATGAGATAGTGTTTGATGCCGGTATCATCCGCTTCTTTCCTATGACCTATATTCTCCCTTTGTCAGTAACTTGCCAATTTTATGGATGTCATAACATCAATTTCAGGATATTATACAGGCCTTTTCTTATATATCACTAATAAACCTTGCTGATTCCATTTTTAGCTCACCTGAGCTTGTGGTTGGTGAGCTTTTCTGATTCGTCCGTCATCCGTCTGTCCGATGTTAACAGTTTCTTAAATCTTCTCAACAAGCATTTATCGTGCCATTTGAAAGATATTCTCCTAGGGTCGGTCTCTTTTAGATTAATAAGCTTATCATCATCATCTGACCAAGGGGAAGTAATTTCTGGTGATGTTTTTATTTTTACTTCAAAATATCTTCTCAAGAACCGCTTATGGCAAAGTTTTGCAATTTGATATTGCCCTGGGTCTCTTTTACATATGTTGAGCATATCATCATCAGACCAAGGGGAGGTAATTTGTGCCGATTTTTGTAATTTTACTTGTAATTTTATTAACAAGTTTAAATTTTATAAATATTTTCAATGGTCTAAAAGAGTGTGTTTTGGGCTCTTTGGCACTTTTTTTAATATCTCAATGAGTGTTCTGAGGCCTATTTGGCTTGTTTCAATATCCGAATGAGTATTTTGAAGCTCGTTTAGCCTCTTGTCTTTATATCCAAGTGTCTTGAGGCATCTTTGCCTTTTGTTTCTTCTTTGTTTCTTTTCCACTTATAGCACCTTAAGTACTCCTTTTATTTGATATTTTTCATTTCTTTTTTTGTTTATCTTGTTTATAATTTATCTTTTCCAATAGTCAAGTGAGCATTTTTGGCCTCTTGTATACGGAACAAAAGAATTTTTAATTACTAGCCAAATCACCTGCGCTTTATAGCAGTTCACAAGATTTTTTGAAAGACAATAATGAATATCAATTCATTGATTGGATAATAAAATCATTGAATACATTATACCTATATGATACCAATTCAAAAATTATTGTAATATGTCCATGTATTGAGAAATAATAATAAATAAATGGACTTTATTATTATCGCAGATGTCTGCCATTTGGCAGATATTGTCGTTGGGTTAGTATCTTTAAGATTTGTTCAGCATCTCGTCATGGGAGCAAAAAGGGGTAGTTTCTCTCGACTTTTTTATTTACAAATCTTTATCTCCATGTCTGCTAAGTTTGAAGGTGGGTATTGTCTGTGTAAGTCTCATTCAGATTTGGTCAGGCCATCTCTATTTAGGCTATTAGATGTGATTTCAGCCGTTTTCTCCACACATCTGTATTTTCTTGTATCAGTGTTGTAATGGGTATTGTCAGGTTTCTTTGGCCTCTTGTTTTTGATGTCAGGCAGTCTCCCTGTTGTCTTCTCATTCTAATATCAAGATGGCTGCTTGTTTTGTCTTTTTCTCTTTTTTTCCTCTTTTTTCAAGTGGGCGTCTTGAGGTCTCTTTGGCCTCCTGTATTAGATAATGTTCGATAAGGAGAAACAACATTATATCACATGAAGATAATTCCAAAGTTTCATACTTTGTACTAATTAAGAAAATTTTGTTACATCAACCTCATGTAGTTGTAAAATATAATGTTATGGGAGTCTATCGCCAAAACGCTAGTATGAGTTTTATAGCAAACAAAATAAACAAATCAAATAGGATTACCACTTAATTATATCATATTTCTACTCATGCGTATTGGTAGCAGTAGATAGTAGAGTATATGGCATTACTGTTAACCCGATGTTCTTTTATTAGGATCATTTTCTAGAATGTAGCAACTCTTCTTTAACGCATCGTAATGCCTGGCCTTAATCGCATAATTGTTGACCACACCTCTGAAATGCAGGTCTTAATAAGAATCTGTCTTGTTGCAGTAACAATTCCTGGAAGTATTTGTTGTTTCAGCCAGTGTTTTCAAATGTTTGGTAAGATAACAGGAAACCAGCATCTTGTTTGGTGTATCAATTTGGACACTTCCTCAATCAAATCTGCCACATACGAGATATCCCACAACTGCAATTCTTTTTAGAATTAATTGGCAGTAAATTTATCGATTTGTCGGTCTAGGTATGCTTTAATGATTTCTGCTCTACAACCCTTAATGATAAGCTTTTACCATATTGATGTCTTTATTGATAGGTACACCAATGATTTTTTTTCTCCTAAATACCATAATTCATGTTACTAATAGATTTTATTTAATTTACTCTATTGACACAATAAAATTCTGTCAATTGTATATCAAATTTGATTTTTAATATAAATTATTTAATTTTGCAGCATTCTTATTGAGTTTTTGTTAGGTCTCTGCTAGCTTCATTCCAAATTCAGCAGAGCAAGTCTGATATGTAGTTTATAGTTGTAGCTTTCCTGATCCATCCGTCCATCCGCCCGATGTTAATATTTTCTAAAAAAAATCCCAACAACCCTTATCATAGAGCTTTGCCATTTGGCAGATATTATCATTGGATTGGTCTCTTTAGATTTATTAAGCGTATCTTCATCGGACCAAGGGGAGGTAATTTCTGGCGATATTTGTATTTTTCACTCACAAATCTCTAGAATCATTTGTTGCAGACCCCTGCAATTTGGCAGATCCTTGTTTTGGCTTCTTCTAGATTTGTTAAGAATATTATTATTCGACCAAGGGGACGTAATATTTGCCGATGTTTGTAATTTCACTATTACTATTTTTAGGCCTCTTTGCACTTTTGTTTTAGTAGCTAAATGGGTGTTTTGAGGCCTGTTTTTGTTTGGTTTTTTGGTTTGTATTTAATTTGCGACAGTTTTTTATAAGTTTCAAATATTTTAAGTTTTCTCTTATAATTCAAGCATTTCTGCTTCTTTTATTTGACATTTTTATTCTCTCTTTGTTTTTTCCCCTTGTTTTTTCATTTTTTTCCAATACTCATATGAGCGTCTTGAAGCCTCTTTTGCCTTTTATTTATAGACCCACCTCAGCTACCTTCATAAACTTTATCTTATAATTGTAATTTAGAATATTTTCTGATTCTTTATAATTAGTCATTTTGAAAAAAATCTAGCCTAAATCCACAGCACTGACTTGCAATGTTCGGAAATGAAAAATTTTCATGGGGATACTCAGGAAATGAACTAATACCCTTGATAACACTTTACGGCCAATAGCTGCTTATTATAAAACGTTACATCAGGCATCATAATGGTTACCATGTGTCCATCTGGATTTGTTTCTGACGATATATATCCTCATCATTATAAGTCACTCAGCCTCCATCCATTCATAGCTCCAGCATGTTATTCTTTCACCTCTTGTCTGATGTCGTTTCATTTACCTCATTTATCTACCCACATCCGGTGCTATAACTAGCTAGACGCCGTTCCTCTAGGGAATAGTAGAGACACGCGCGCACAACAATATATATATTGCACTCTCATCATTGTGCTAGTAGATCACCTGCAGTCATCTATTTTTGTATACCTGTTGTCCTTTACTTACAGATAATTGCGTGTACCCACAGTGATATTAAGTATTTCTCTCACTAGTGCTTGCTTCATTTTGTCTGTTGGTGGTAGAGTCATACTAATTTATTATCACTATGAATGGGATTGGATAAGATTCTGCTACACATTAACACATATACAAACCCTATGTTATATGCCATTTGCGAGTTCAACTGCATTCAATGGAAAATTACCAGTGCAGTAATAAGTGACCTGGACAGTTTCGAGTTGGATGAATTGTCAACCACAGAATTATCCCATTATAGTAGGCCAGCCAAAAGTACTTATAAATAGCATTAAAAATGTTGCTCCATCTGTCACACATAAGTAATAACAAACTACTTCATTCAGTTTATAACCCTTGTGCCATACGAAAGTTTCTTCGATTCACTAAATACTACCCATAATGCACATCATGCTCATTAAGTCGAACAGTAATTTAAGATTTGTAACATCTCTTAGTGATAGTGCCATAGTCTTTTAGTGATAATGATCTCCTAGTTCTGCCTAGTGCCAAAATGAATCCGATGGGAAAGAATAAATACGTGTATTCGGACTATTCGCATTTATTTATGTACACTCACATACCTTAGCATTGATGTGTCATCGAGACGGAATAAATATGCGACGGGTTTCGATCCAATTTCTTCTATTTCTCGCCAGGTGATTGTAAAACTTCCCCTGGAATTGGCAGCTCATTAACAACGTAGTTCTCTATCAAGAATACCTCAATATTTCTCGCCACATCAACGAGCTTCATTTCACCCCATTCCCCCCCCCCTTCACCACACACCCACGTTCTCTTCATTCAGGAAAGAAACACAATAAATAGTGTCCTAGCCAGTTATTCATCATATCGGATATGTAAAGAATTTACCGTATCAATGAGCTTTATTTATTAACGCCCACCTTATGTCTAAATAAAGAACAATTAACGGTCAAGAGGTACATATAATCTTTGTCTTTGGTAGTGCTTAATGGCTGTAGGTGGAACATCAGATGGTTCCGTAGGATTCCCCTCTCTCCAATATTCCTCTAACACATTGGTGTTACCATTTTGTTTTCTACAGAATATTTTTTCTTCAAATTTCATGCAAACATTCAAGATTAGCTGTCGTAAAAATCCACGCAGGCTAAGCCAGGTAACCACATTTGCACAGTTTCTATTTGTGGCTCTGTACAGTCTTGTTTTCCCTAGCATACTCATCATTTACATCTGGTGTATACATGCCTGCTTCCTGTGCCATTTTCTGCGTGATTATGTTTCTGATGCTGATGTTACCATTAAGATTATATTCCGCATAACTTCACAATCAACAAAATACCAAATCATGCGGGGCATGGTGTATTAAATTAACGGTGCCGAAATCAGCTTCATTAGCATGTATATAGATTTTTGTAACCTTCCTTTTCTGTGTCTACGATGTGGTCTTGCACAGTCATCATTTATCTACTGTTATTTGTTGCTTGAAATCAAATTAATACACAACATATTGGCCTCCTCTGTAAATCAGATTGTTGCCCACTAAAGGTTACGTGCCACATTTACGGGCCGTAAATATCGGCCAAGGATCTCTGATGCGGTTTACAATGAATGTTTATGGCAGCTATATTCAGTGCAGATACAATACCTTCGACGCTCTCATACCACTCGGTCAAAGATGATATCAAGCGCCTGTCCATTTTGGAGACAGGTTTACTCCAGTATTCGGGGATAAATGACTCGCTGAGTATCATCGCAGAAAAGTCGACCCTCGACCTTTGGGTTACGAGTCCAGTGCTCTTACCACTCGACTAACTGCTTCCACCGGACAGTTAACCAACTATTTCCAGATGTAAATGTCGTGTAACGTGCTAATGGCTAGTCATATTGTCCACAGCTGAGAAATAGTGAGGCAAATATCTTGCCTTTGGTGGACTTGAAGCAAAATAACCAATCTAGTCTTCTTTCATCACTCAGTCTTCTTCCAAAATCCAAATGGCACTACTTCACTTACTCATTTTCACCTTCAACTCCCCTCAACATTAAAACTCTTCCTTTTGACATCAAATACACTCCTTAATACTTTCTAACCTGAAATAAAAATAGTTCTCTTCACTCATGGGTATACATAATTTTGAACATGATCCATGATATGTCTCTTTTTCAGGCCGATTAATTGTCAAAACATTATAAATTTTGCTGATCTCAAACAGAAGTAATATTAGGCTCAGTAGTGATTCTCGAATTATGCATCATTTGATTACTATATATCATATACTTTTTCATTTTTGGTAATATTGTAGGTCTTCTACGGTCTTCCTATTTATTTATATTGTGATGTAGGTAAGTAATGGATTTTCGTTTTTACGCATTGATTATACCCTCCATATATTAATGATGGGGAAATAAGAAAATATTTATGTTCCATCTCATTTTTGTTGCTAGTCCGATCCAAATTGGATCAAGTTTAGAATAGCTATACAGCATCACAAGATACAAAGTTAAAGATACTCTTTCATTACACAACGTATTATACATGGAGAACTTGTTATTATTTAAGTAAGGCCCAGAGAAGCGGTGCATATTATACATAGCAATGCACTATATGCGGAAAATACGTTAATTCCCCTCTTCGAAATTTGATTTGCATGTATACTCAGTATGTGTAGCTACATTAGCCTCTTGGAAAAATACAAGCGTAATTAATACCTTTTGAGACTAATTAAATTCATTCATTAACTAGTGTTTGAATATTATATAACATATAAATATTCTTCTTTGCATTTCTATAATCAATCTGATTTCATTCCCAAGTACACAAGTCATCTCAAAAGGTGTTACCCCCGCATTTTTCCATCATTTTCACTTACATTTATCACCCGTTAAAAAAATTATCTATCTTCATGCGAGTTATGGTTGCTAAAAGTAAATGGGAACATAATATAAAAATACTAATATATGCTCGTGCCATTTCTTGCTAATCGGAGAGATTGACTACATGAGTTGAGAGATAGGTCCGTGTTTGTGACTTGTTCCTTGCCTCGCTCGCTCAATGACGGTGGTTCATTTTATCTGGAATCACTAGTAGAACTCAAATATACATTACTAAATATTACCACGAATTGTATATGTGCATTGAGTGATTCAGCCTCTTTACTTTATTATTATACCAACTCAGTTCACTACTGTGAGATCCACTCGGGTCTATTTTCGCAATACCCCGCATACAGACGCGGAATTGCAATGCGTAGAAAGTTGGTGAGTGGCCATATGTTAGCATGTATCGATACATGATGAATTCCATGGTAGGCACCCGCCGTGCTACGCAGCGGTATTTACTGAAATATACTTCACTCAAAGTATCAAAACATTCGTGAAACTGAAATATCGTACAAGTGTTTCGACATTTTTCACTTCGACATTTTCAATGATTTGCTTCATATGCCCCATGTACTTTGTACATATGTAGGTTATTATATTGGAGAGCGCTGCATTGACCTTGGCAATCTACACTCTATTCTATGGAGAGAAGTCAAATTATTTCATTGCAACGATGAACTGGAATGCTTGCAAAAACAACAATTTATTTAACCTATTGCGCTGTGTTACTGACTTATTTGCAATGTGCCTGAATTCACGGTCATCATGATTTCTTCCTTGCATTCCTCTGTCGCAGCATTTTTCTTAGCCTTGTACGATGATCGTCAGAGTTGAGCTACTAGGCGCTTTGTCATCTCAACCACAAATTGTTATGCTTCAATACACAGACAATGTGGAGAATCAATTTCGACATATAAGTAATTATAAGAATTTATGATTTTTGATTTGGAAAAGTGATTTAGTTATTTATTTTGGACTACCAGGAACATGTATATATAGTGGTTTTACTCAATTTTAGTGATTCATTTCATACTGTATTAAATGAAACAAATGAACTCTGTCATCAATTTCTTTCTCTGTAAGGTTACTCTTTAGTTTATGTCCTCTCCTTCGTCTTAATCTGGCCATTCTTCACATTACTTTCCCATATATATGATTAATTGTTTTACATATGGACCTGCCAGTCCAGAGATGAATTCGCCATTCATAAACCCATATGTTCTCTCCCTGCTTACCTGCCTGCCAGCTACAAATATTGTTTCCTCCGTGATAAACATATCCGCAATCATTGGCCCCAGACACTGAATACAACATCATAAGTAGTCCACTCCTCCAATACATGCAACTACTTCCCCTCCTTTATGACCTACTTTTCTGCCTTGCATGCAGAGAGAAGAATAACTCTCTAAGACTTACCAGGCAACATTATCTAATACAAAATAGTCAAGAACCATTCAAACTCAACAGCGTTGATCACGTCAAGTTTATTCAGTAACACACAAAACTGCACGGTTTGCGTTCCGTTCTTGTTGACATATATCTAACAACATCGGGCAATGATTACATCCATGATTACAAATCAGTATCATATTCGAAGAATATTCAGGCATGCTTGCTGGGTATTTAATGGGAATTTTCATACAGGTGGTCTGTTTCATTGTTACCTATAAGTAACATCTCATTACCTTGCCTCGTAAAGTATCATTTTGATGAGAGATGTACTATACCCCCAACTCAGATGTGTTATAGTCTAGTAGTTTATTGACATGATTTAGCGTATTATAGGAATATCTCAACTGTTTAGGTGATAGAAGATGAACCATGGATATATTTACAGCTCTTTAGGTTAGGGTTATGCTTAATGTCAAGTTGGCAGGTTCAAACTGCTGTGATTTAGGACGATTGAGTTGGTTAGGTTTCACTGGTGAATTCAGAATTCAGTAGGTCAGACTAATAATTAAGACTAGTTGTTATATATAGACCAAAAAGGCAGGGTGGGTATGCATGAGCTTCTTCCCTTTATGTCGCCGTGTTTCGGCTACTGATGGTACTGTTCAGAAGCCGATGTGCGACACGACTAAGTCGTAACAGGACAGCGATGGCCCAGACACAATAGGTTGATGCCGGACTATTCATATATACTAGGGGTTTTCAACTTGTGGGTCATGAACCCCATGGGGATCGCAAAAAATTATTCTGTTGGGTGGTTCAAAGAATTGAGAAGTATTGTTTTTATTTGTTGACCTAGGTCTAAGAAAAAATTATGGTTGAATATTGAATATGTGCGATAGAATTATAATTAAAAATAAGCTGTACATGGTGAAATTCATGCTTTGACTCATTTGAAGGAGAGGGTCATCAGGTCATACTGGTTGTTCATTATTGGTCGTAGTACGAAAAAGGTTGAAAATAATTGATAATTATATACATACAAAGTGCAGACAATGATTATTATCGTGAGCTGTCTATAGTTGCTTTAACTAGAAAATTGTTGGATCACCAGCATGGCACTAAGGCACTAACCTTTTGTATTGAGTTATAATCACCTTTTGATGGCCTCGCATTCATCAGTGAGGTGAATATAAACTTCACCATAATCATTTCACTAGCATTGTCTAACAGCATCATCATTTCATCTTTGCAGTTCTCGAAGCAGACAGTACTAAACAGTTACCTGTCATTCGTGGAAAACTACAAGACTTCCGGGAAGGTCATAGAACATGCTCTGCAAACCAAGTCTTCTGTAATGAAGTTTGTCAATGTGAGTATTTGACTTTTCATGCAACGTCATTGCATTACATACGGAGATGCGGGTCATTAGGAAATCCACGTAATACAAACGATAAAGGTTTCATCCCATTGTGTGAATTAAGTATAACCTCAACTTTCATGTATATATACATGCAAGTACAAGGTGGTAGGTAGCACCGTGATTATATTGTTGGAATTCAAATTCAGATGACCTGCATCATTCCCTGGTCTAGCCAGTATACTACCTTGTGGCGTTTTTTCAAGCACAAAACGCCTTGAACTAGTCTACCCATTAATGGCTCCATAATCCTTGCAGTGTGGTTATGTCAAAGCTTCTTTCCTCTCTGATGTGGCTGACCCTCAAATGCTCTCTGGGTGGTCTCTTCCCTCCCTTGCTATCTCATCATCTTATTGTACATTATTATTACCACTCATGAAGTTAGGGCGTGAGGTATGTACGATGTGTGGTGGCATTAGTAGATGAAGGTCAAGTGTCAGCTCAGACTCAGTTGTTTTCTCTAGGATGTTTTCCCCCAACAAAATAAATTAGGCCAATCCATCTGTCGTGTTATCCCAATCATCTCGCTTGGTAAAAGGCCATGTATAACGGACAAAACGAATACCTTGGTAATAAGTTTATTGGTATCTAACAAACTGAACTTTGTTAGAGTCTAATTAAGTCTGTATAAACACTAATGATATATTGAGTGACATCCAAACAGATACTACAGGCAGCTATCTTAACTCATAATGATCAGTAGACACCAACCGTACGCGAACCTCTGTGGCGAGAAAATGCAATTCTTGATTTCTATTATATTCTCTTCACCTTACAACGTTAAAAATACCCCTTCAAAGGTTCGATAAACGCGAGAAACATTTTGATCTACTAGCAATATATTACTCCATACTGCGTTCTGGTCATCGAGATCGTTTCTACCATTTACACCTTTTTTGCCGCCGGAATTCTCCAATCTCTTAGCAGTCTGCGTTCAGCACCAGGTGTCCTAGCAGTAGATTCAGTAACGATATCTCCAGATCTGAGGATATATAAATAAGTAAATATTAGCCCGTTCCCGCCGTGCAAGAGTTAATTCATGGTATCTGCGAAGGATTTGTAGCTTTACCTGTGTCTGTGTCCTGTGCTAACACAATTGGCTGAGTGCGGCTTTACATAATATGAAGGAACCTCCCATTGCTCTATATGATTATACTGGCATATTTCCTGCTGATGTCTCGGAAGAGTTTGCGGCCATCAAATTATTAATCATAAACATATCGCAGGAGCCAAAAACTAAATGCATTTGAGTTACCACACATTCAGTGAAACACTGAGATGAGCGAGAAATATCGATCTAAAGACTGTTGTCTTCAAAAATGTGCATGAGACATGACTATTAGTACTAATGCGTTGACTCTTTTATTTTTATACCTCTTCCCAATTCACTCACTGACGTACATGATGTTGATCCATATGATGCTCTCATATGATATTATTTACTATTTTGACATACCTGATATTGATTCATATGATGCTCTCATGATGTTATTTACTATTTTGACTTACCTGATATTGATTCATATGATGCTCTCATATGATGTTATTTACTAAATTGACTTACTTAATGTAGATTCGTATAATGTTTTCATATTATGTTATTTACTTTTTTGACATATGTGATGTTGATTCATATGATTCTCTAATATGATATTATTTCATATTTTGACTTACGTGATGCCGATGTATATGATGCTTTAATATGATGTTATTTTGGAGGTTATTTTGACTGTGATGTTGATTCCGATGATGCTTTCATATGATAGTACGTACTATTTTGACACATGTGATGTTGGTTCATATGATTTTCTAATGGGATGTTATTTTATATTTTGACTTATGTGATGCTGATTCATATGATGCTTTCGTACGATATTTACTATTTTGACTCACATGATATCGAGTCATATGATGCTGTCATATGATGTTATTTACTATATTGACTTACGTGATGTTGATTCATATGATGTTCTCATATTATGTTATTTACTATCACCCTCACCAGCCTCGGCCATTAACATATACGGAATCCCATTAATTATTGTTCATACTGCATCGGTATGCGGTTAATGCGCTAGATGCTACACCAAACAATCAATTATCCTTGACCTTCTGTTACTTATCTGTCTGGTCAGTACTGACCGCACAATAGAAAGGAATAGTTGACACATTGGTGTTTACACAATTAGTTTCAAGATCCCGTCATCGCTGTTCAGTTGCTCCATTCATCATCCGTGTTGTATTAGCACATGGGAGGGATGTTTAGGCCTAACAAAGAATCACTGGCCACACTCACACCAATACAGATCTTCGGCAATTTCATTTATGGGTTTTAGTTTACCGGAGCTTATGTTTGGTGAGTTTTTCTGATTGGGCTTCGTCCCTCGTCTATCCGTCCGTCCGTCCAATGTTTACATTTTCTTAAAAAATCTTCTCAAAAACCATTCGAGAGCTTTGCCATTTGGCATATATTCTCCTAGGGTTGGTCTCTTTTAGATTTGTTCAGCATAATATCATCGGATCAAGGAGAAGTAATTTCTGGTGAATTTTTTTATTTCTACTTAAAAAAATCTTAAAAATCAAAGAGCTTTGCCATTTGCCATATATTCTCCTAGGCTCAGTCTCTTTTAGATTTGTTCAGCATATCATCATCAGACCAAGGGGAGATAATTTTGTCTGATATTCGTAATTTTACTTTAAGGATATTAAAAAAAACATACTTAAATTTCTGATTGTTTTTCTTGTTCCAGTGTTTTTAGGCCTCTGGTCTATTTACTATGTAAATGAGCGTTTTAAGGCCTGTTGGGTTGGTTGTTTTATATCGGTATGAGTGTTTTGAAGCCTGCTTGGCCTCTTTTCTTATATCCGGGTATCTGGAGGCCTCTTGTTTTTTCCTTTTTTTAGTTTTTTTTTGGTTTTAATTCATTTTTTATATGAGTAAATATATTTCATAGTAACAGTTAGTTGATCTCTAATTACCATAAATAAGCGATCTTTAAACTGTGTATCACTATATAGTGTAATTTGTCAATTCATAGCCTGCATTCTGAAAGTGGGAGTAGCGTGTTCATTATGTAATATTCTCTATATCTTATATGCACAGTAGTGTGGTGTGCATGCAGCAGGCATCATTCAAATGTAAGGCATTCATTCCACACTCTAGTACACATCCTACTGAGTGATCTCCCACTTACATCAACTTAATACGCAGTCCAGTTGGTGTCATGCAAGAGCCTCATAAATGTACAATATAGCAGTAGGATACTTGTTGCTCTCTAATAAACAAGTAAAATATAATGAGTAGTACTCGCAGCATGATGATGGGAGAGAAATATAATTTCAGTTGCAAAAAGTTTTGGCTTCATGAGTTGATAAGCAAATGAATACTTTGTGGATTATTCCATTGGGGATACTTACTTAATGAGAAGTTCTACGAAGCTTCTGTAGGGAGTCGGATTAGCAGTATATTGGATCGAGAATTTTTATACTAGAACTGGACACATTCAGTAAGTAACTTTTCATGAGACAATTTGGGAATTGTATTTAAATTGTACTTATGACTTAAATTTTATATATATATCCCAGCTTCAACATGTTCATATTAAATCAAAGCTCACACCATGCTACTATTTTCTATTCAGTAGTAACAATTGTTGTGAGATTTTTTATGTAAACTTTCTAATGTGACTTCAGTTATAAGCTCATGTGGCAACTTGCACTACCATTTCATTTTTATTGCGATTCCAATTTCCTTATCCTCACGGAAACTTATTGAAATCTTCAATTTTTTATCTATTAACAAACTAAAGTGCCTTCAGTTTTTTAATTTGGTAATTTTATTGTATTTATTCAAATACATAATTATTAAATATATATATTTGGACTATCAAACATACAGATTCCGAAATGGAGGAAAATGTCCTAAAATGAATGCTAAAATATAAACATAGAGGTGTGGGTTGCCGCGTTAGCCATGTCGTAAATACGAAAATACAAAGGTAACACCTTGTTGACTAACTATATAAGGACTAACACAAGCTTCCGTATATCAAGTATACTTCATCAGGTGCAATGCATTATGGTCAGAAAATGACAATAGGGCAAATCATTAGGTCAAAAAGTAAACATTCGATCTTCTCCCACTCGCACTCTTGGTGTCGAAGAAGAGCAGAGACCCCTTCATTCATCGCAGACTATGTCAAATGAGTGCTATAAGAGGCTGTCAGCATTCGAAAGACAGCTACGTCAGAGAAAGAAGCAACTGTATAACAACACTGTAAGATCTATCGAGACTCCGACAAGCCGATGGGGATCAAGATACTTTTACCTATTGATGAGACAAATACGATAGTCTTCCGATTATGCCAGGGAATAGAATCTCCAGGGTTGTCTGGAATTACGGTCCAACTATCTACCCACAAAATAATATGCCATCTTATACCGGAGCAGCTGTTGATGGAGATTTTTCTTCGCATGAAATGAGCAAACTATATCGCATATAATGGATATCTCTTGATAAACTCCAAGTTGATGATTCGGGTGGAAAATGAGACACGCGTGACTTGAAGTTAGAACGAGATTTCGACTCGAGAATCGATTTCTTAGGCAAACTGCCGGTCTATGTTACAACAAGAAACACTTCCCGAAACATTTAATTGCACGAAACATGGTTCAGAGATTAGGTAATGAGTCGATAAATAGATAAATAAAATAACACACGCCAAAGAACGGAGTTAGTATTTTATGGCCTAATAATCATAGCATCCCTCTCGAAAAACAGAGATAAAAAAACACAAGCCTTCGTGTATAAGTATACTCTACGGTAAGCGTCATTTTGTTCCCCGATCAGATGTTCTCGATTTTTATTAGTCCGATATTATCGGCGCCAAGCATATGTTCTCGCTTCTCATTGGTCATACAAATGATTGACACACGGCCACGTGCACATACCACGTGTTTGTAGCAAGTGTAAGGCCGGCAGTCACCCAGGAGAGTAATCTTTTGTTTGCTTGTAAAGTCAATGGACTGTGTCATCTCGATAATCTAACTGGCGACTAACCCAGGTGGTGTAACCAGATACATTCGTAGTGATGTAAGCATATTCAGATTCTCGTAATATGATATTTATTAGTAATGTTATATCGCAGGAAAATAAAAAATAATTGTATTGAGAAGTTCACATTTTTTTTGTGCAGGCTTCGGAGCACAATTAGCTATCCCTTTTTAAATAACCCAAACAGTCTCTCATCCCGATCTCACTCTGAATGGCCATAAGTTTTTATTTTCGCGTAAATACTTTTCTTCGGAGAAAGAGTTGTCCAAGTATGCGCTCCTGTATGTTAATGTCGTTGTTATTACTTATTTGGATAAGCTTGGTTATAAATTGCCAGATATCACAATGGGGCGTCGTGAACTATATTATCACAACTATGCAGGTTTTCAACCACATTATTTGCGCGCACTTCAACATTAAACCAATCCCACAGTGCATGATCAGTTTTAGTTTTCTATCATGCACTGTGACATGGAGCCAGGGTTTACCTGAGAGTTGATGTTGCGTTTGAACCCGTTTATCCTGTTTCCGTCATATTACAAATTGATCAAAACGCTAAGGTTTGTCGATAGTCCATAAATAACCTATTAACCTATCCTTTGATGTGACGGCATCCCACTGGCTGCCACCTCCAGCCTCCCGTCATGATTGCGTCATTTTATCACTCATTCCATCACTCCCCTCCACTTCCATTTTCCAATGAAAGCGCG
>WURV02151573.1:0-36584 GCA_011762755.2 Epimenia babai | reverse complement strand
ACCAACGCCCGAAGATGCCGGCGCATCCGGTCGCTGATTTCCTCGGACGCCGGACGGGCTTAACCAGCGCCCAATGAAGCAAGCTCATTGAGCGCTGGTGTATCAGGGTCCCTTTTGCGTGCCGATTGCCGCTAACAGGCTGCTGAAAAATCGCGATTTGGCGCCGATTGGCGGCGAACTTGCGGATATTGGTTCCGAAGATGCGGGTTCCGCAGTGCCATCCGCTGCGTCCGATCCGTCGGATCGCGAACAAGGTTTTGGCGACGCTCGATGAGCGTTCCTCAGCCGCCTACTCCCGGCATGGCCGTCCGTCGGTCGCGCCAGAGCGGCTGCCGCGCGCGCTGTCGCCGCAGGCGTTCTACTCGGTTCGCTTCGAGCGGCCCGCTTATGGAGCGGCTTGAGTTCGACCTGCTCTTCCGCTGATTCGCCGGTCTCGGCGTTGACGGTCCCGTCTGGGACGCGGCCTTCTTCACCAGGAACCGCGACCGTCTGCTCGATACGGGCGCCGCCAGCTCGTTCCTGGCGGCGATTGTGGCGCATCCGGAGGCGCCTCGGCCGATGAGCCGCGAGCATTTCAGCGTCGATGGACCCCTCATTGAAGGTGAGCCAATGCGGCGCCATGGGTCCGAGCCCAATGGCGAACGGCGCCGCCGAAGAGTTTTCAGCCCCGTATGCGGACCAGGAACATCTTCACGGCCGGCTCTTCAGCCGCAAAAGCTCGACATGAGCGCCCGTTTAAAATGGGGACTGGCTCATTATCCGACAAACGCGCGCTCGACGACGAACTGCGCCGGCTGGTTGTTGGAGCCTTCTACGAACCCCGCCGCTTCGCACAGCGCTTTCACATCCTTCAGCATGTCCATCGATCCGCAGATCATCACCCGGTCGGTCTCCGGGTTCAGCGGTCCGCCGGGAATATGCGCGAACAAGTCGCCCGAGGCGATAAGATCCGTAATGCGCCCCATAAGCCGGCTCTGCTCCCGGGTCGTGCTGGCGACATGCGTCAAATGTCCGCCCACAAGATCGCCGATCAGCGGATCATCCTTAAGATTGGCGATCAGATGCCGGCCATAGGCGAGTTCAGCCTGCTCGCGGCAAGTTTGTGTGAGAATCACCTGATCAAATTTTTCGAATGTCTCGGGATCGCGGACGAGGCTGGCGAACGGGGCGATGCCCGTGCCGGTCGAGATCATGAGCAAGCGCGACGCTGGCGACAGCGCGTCATGCACCAAGGTGCCTGTCGGCTTCGGTCGCAGCGCAATCTGGTCGCCCGGCCGAATCTTCTGCAAATGCTTCGTCAGCGGCCCATCGGCGACCTTGATTGAATAGAACTCAAGCTTTTCATCCCAAGCCGGGCTCGCCATCGAGTACGCTCGCAGCAGCGGCTTGCCATCGATCACCAAGCCGATCATGGCGAATTCGCCTGACCGAAAGCGAAAGCTTCGTGGGCGCTCGACCGCAAAAGAGAACGTCTTGTCGGTCCAATGCCGCACGGAAAGCACCCGCACGAGATCGACTCCCTTCGGCGCCTTCGTCGGTTCGATGGCCACAGCTACATCCGTCACATCGACGCTCCTCTCACCGCTGCGACCGCTTCGCCGCGAGATATTTGACAAAAATAAAAGTGGTTATTTTTATTCCACCCTCAAATATAGATAAAATTACCGGTTCGTCACCCCACCCGTCCAAATAATTGTGCGGCGTAGGGTCGCTTCATCGCTTGAGCCCTACGCTGAGACGCCGTAAGCGATTTGCTGATTGCGAATTCGTGAACTGAGCGGATCTGAGCAACCTATCGGCTCGCGCCGCAAGAATTGAAAGAAACGCCCGTGACCGCGCACTCCAACTCCCCGTCGCCAGCCAATACGCCGCTACAGGCGATGCTCGACAGCCGCCCCTGGTTGCTGTGCGATGGCGCGACCGGCACCAACTATTTCAACATGGGCCTTGAGGCGGGACATCCGCCCGAGCTGTGGAACATTGAGCATCCGGAGAGAGTCGCGCAATTGCATCGAGAGTTCATCGAGGCGGGATCAGATCTGGTTCTCACCAACACTTTTGGCGGCAATCGGCGCCGGCTGAAGCTGCATAACGATCATGATCGCGTCGATGAGTTGAACAAGGCCGCGGCGCGGATCGCGCGAGAAGTGGCGGATGCGGCGGGGCGGCCAGTGCTGGTCGCGGGCTCCATGGGGCCAACGGGCGATCTGATCGCGCCTGTGGGCGAGCTTGCGCCGGAAGACGCTGTCGCCGCCTTTCGCGAGCAGGCTGTCGCGTTGGCGGCCGCGGGGGTCGATCTGTTGTGGCTTGAGACGATGTCTTCGGTCGAGGAGGCGCAGGCGGGCGCCGAGGCCGCGGCGGAGACTGGGCTGCCCTATGTGCTCACCATGAGCTTCGACACCGCCGGACGCACCATGATGGGCGTGCGGCCGGACGCTTTGCCGGAGCTGATGGCGTCGCTCCCCACCCCGCCGGTCGGGTTTGGCGCGAATTGCGGGGTGGGCGCGGCCGAACTCGTCGGTACGATTCTCGGTGTCGCGCGGGTGGCCGCGCCGGACGCTATTTTGGTCGCGAAAGGCAATTGTGGCGTGCCTGAGCTGCGCGGCGGGAAAATCGAATATACCGGCACTCCGGAGTTGATGGCTGATTACGTCCGCTTGGCGCTGGATTCGGGCGCGCGGCTGATTGGCGGATGCTGCGGCACGACGCCGGCGCATATCGCCTCGATGCGCGCGGCGCTGGAAGCGCATTCGAAAGGCGCGCCGCCCAGCATTGAAACGGTGACGGCTTTGCTGGGCGATGTCTCGAAGCTCGCCCGAGGAGAGGAGGCTGCTGTCGCCGATCGGGGCAGACGCCGCCGCCGATAGACCTTCAATCCCGAGATAGGGAAGGGCGTCCGCTGACATAGAGGTGATATTGTGCCGAAACACCGCGATGACGGAGCCGACGCGCCAAGCCTCGAGGAGATTTCGCAGGCTTTCGCGGCGCTTGGATCTGAACAGCGACTTCAGGCCCTGACATTGCTGGTGCGCGTTGGTCCCGATGGATTGCCGGTTGGCGAAATCCAGCGTCGGTTGGACCTGCCGGCCTCCACGCTCAGCCATCACCTGAAGTTTCTCGCCGCGGCGGGGCTGGTGACTCAGGAGCGCCAATCCCGTTTGATCATTTGTCGCGCGTGTTTCGAACGGGTCGAGAATCTCGCAAAGTTTCTGATAAGAGAATGCTGTATCGACGCGCCGAAGAACTAAAGCGCCGGCCGAAAAGTGGGAACCGGTTTTCGGAGCCGCCGGCGCGGAGAAACAAGACCAAGAGCGCGGATCTGCTTTCTCCGGATCGACGGGCGCTTTCGGAGGCGAGGAGCGGCATGCGCGGAACACATAGCTTGATCGGGGCGCTTTGCGTCAGCCTCGCCTTGTCGGTGACGAGCGGGCGACTGGTCTCTGCGCGGGACGCGCCGGCGCCGCCCAGCGAAGCGCGGATCGCCAAGGCGGCGAAGGTGTTCGAACTCACGCTGCCGCGCGCGCGACTGGCCGGGATGCTGGCGCGTCTCAGACCGGCGATCGAACAGGCGATGATGGCGGCGTTTGAACTTCAGAATCGCACGCCTCCGGAAGACGCCCGCGCGCGAATGACGGCGGTGATTGACAACGAGTTTACGAGACTCATGGTTCATCTGCGCCCGCGCGTCGTGCCGGTCTACGCGCAAGCTCTGACAGAACCGGAGCTAGACGCGTTGTTGAGGCTGTATGAATCGCCCGAAGGACGGTCTGTGCTGGAAAAGTTGCCTGGCGTTTCGGCGGAGATTCGGCGGCTAATGGCGGAAGATCTCGCCGCGTTTCAGGATCGCATCCTGCGTAGGATCGATTCGGAAATCGTCGAAACCACCCAATAGCCGCGCGCGCCCTGGGCGATCCGCCGATTCGAGCCGCCGCGCAGGCTTGATCTCCCCGTTGATCTATTGGACCGCGGCCCTGAGATGCAGTCGCGAGGGCTGTCTTACGACAGTTGCGCACAGTTTTTTCGAGAAGCGAAAATTATTGAAAAACAGATCCAAATTCTTGTTAACCATGAAATTGGAGTTTTGAGCGCAACCTTTCCGAGCCGAGAACGTCAATGACCAGCTTTACCGAATCGCCCTTTCTGCAATTGCAGCGCCACCGAATTTATCTGGACGTCACGAGCGCCCTTTCGATCGAGGTGACCAACAAGCTTGATGAGCTGGTGATGGAGCTTGATTACCTTGTCGACCGTGCGCAGAGAGCGGAAAGCCGGGCTTCTGAACCGGAGCTTCCGCATGCGCGGATCAAAGAATTGCGCACATTGTTCGAACAAGTCGACGCGCTGCTCAGCGATGTCGAGACCCGGCATGCGCGCGCGTGCGGATCGGCGGCTTAGATGTTGAGCCCCGCGATGAGATGATCTGGCGGCGGCGTGAATGGCGTCGCCCCGTCGAAGCGGACAACTCGGTTCATGATTGGGCGCGTTGGAATTCGCGAGGCGGGCGCCGTCGATCCGGTCCATTTTCTCGGCCGGCGCTCCGCCGTTCTCGGGATGCGGCTCACCGCCCGACGCGCACCTCCTCAATCGGATAGCCGAGCCGATCCTGAGCCTCGAATTGCGTGTGGCACTCATTGCAGGCGGTCATCACCGGCGCCGCCATCGGCGCGCCGCTCGCCGCGACCGCCATGTAATACCAGTCGCCAGTCTCGGGCGACACGCCGTCTTCGACCTTTTGCATGAAGAACAGTGGACCGGTCGTCACCTTGCCATCGTCGTCGACCGAGAAGGATTCCTTGGCGATCACCGTGCCGGCCGGCATCTTCACGCCTTCCTCGGCGAACTTGACGTACTCGTCGAATCCGACATCGTTCACATAGGTCATCAGAAAGCGTTCGGCGTGAAAGCCCGGATTGCCGGGCAGCGTGCTCGCCGCGCCCCAATTTCGATAATCATCGACGAATTCCTGCGGGATCCACTGTTTTTCGCCGGTGCTGTATCCGGCGTACATGGCGTCCTTCAGGCAATCATAGATCACGCCCGCATCCTCGAAGCTGAGATCGGCGCCAGCCTGCTCGACATCGCATGCCGCCTGCGCGACGCCGGCGCCAAGCGCCAGGGCGAGTCCGGCGGCGAGTCCGGTCGCCGATTTCCGTGCCGTTGTCCCATGCATTTTGGTTCTCCTCTAATGATGTCGAATTTCGCCGCGGCTACCTAAGCATCGGATTGAAAATTGGAAACATGCTGCTTCTCTCTTTGTTTTCCGCGCCGGTTTATCCGAAAACCGGCCCCCACTTTTCGACCGGCGCTCTCTTAGGTTTCCGCGCCGGTTTATCCGAAAACCGGTTCCCACTTTTCGGCCGGCGCTTTAGCCATGCGTCATTTACAAACCGTGCCGCAGCGCGGCGAGTCGACGCCAATCACTTGCGGACACCATCTCGTGAGCGGCGCCGTCTCGGCGGCGATCGCTTGACGTTGGCAGATGCGCCGTCGCATCTGGGCAGGTTGGCCGAGTGGCCGTTCCAAAGGCCGCTTGCGCGGCGCGAAATTCATGCGAAACGAGGCGCAGATGAGATTCTCCCCCCTAGTCGAGCGTATTGGCGCGCAGGATGACGGGTCGGGCCCCGAAGCGTGGGACCTCCACTCAAAGGGCGTCGAGGCCAAAAGCCGGGGTGAAGACGTCATCGTCATGAGCATTGGCGATCCGGATTTCGCGACGCCGGAAGTGGTGCGCAAGGCGGCCTGGCGCGCGCTCGAGGAGGGCGATACGCATTACACGTCGATCCTGGGCAAGCTCGCCATGCGCGAGGCGGTGGCGCGGGATCACAGCGGGCGTTCGGGCGCGCCCTGTGGGCCCGAGAACGTGATGATGTCGCTTGGCGCGCAAAACGCGCTCTTCGCGACGGCGCTTTGCCTCGCCGGGCCCGGTGACGAAATCCTCGCGCTCGAGCCGATGTATGTCACCTACAACTCGACCTTTCGCGCCTCCGGCGCTGAGCTTGCGCGTGCGCGGCAGCCGGCCTCCGGCGAGTTCCGCCCCACCCGCGACGCCATTCTTGAGGCGCTCACGCCGCGCACCCGCGCGATCGTCTTCGCCACTCCGAACAATCCGACCGGCGTGATGATGACCGAAGCCGAACTCACAATGATCGCCGAGATCGCCGAAGAGCATGATCTCTGGATCATTTCCGATGAAGTGTACAGTCGGGTCGGGTTCGACCGGCCGCATCTTTCCATGGGCTCCATTCGCAGCGTCGAGGATCGCACGGTCGTGATCGATGGGTTGTCGAAGAGCCACGCCATGACCGGTTGGCGCATCGGCTGGGCGATCGCGCCCGAGCCCCTGATCGAACATTTCGACAATCTTGGCCTCTGCATGCATTACGGCCTGCCCGGGTTCATTCAGCAGGCCGGCGTCGTCGCGTTGACAGAGGCGCTCGGCGCGGCGGAGAGCATGCGCAAGGCGTATCGACGGCGGCGCGATGTGTTCTTGCGCGCGATCCGACATGCGAAGGGTTTGCACTGTTCAAAACCTGAAGGCGGCATGTTCGCGCTGATCGATGTCAGTGAAACCGGGCTGAGCGCGCAGGCCTTCGCCGAGGGGTTGTTCGAGACGGAGCGCGTCTCGGTTATTCCGGGGGGCGCATTTGGTGAGAGCGCGAAGAATTGCGTCCGTGTCTCCTTCGCGATCGGTGAAGAACGCCTGGCCGAGGCCTGCATGCGCATCTCCCGATTCACGCGCAAGTTGTAGGCTGCGCGACACGCCGCGCGCCGGAAATTACAAGCGCGTTGCGGCGAACGACGCGGAGCTTGCGGATCGCTAAGGTCGTTTCCCATGTTGGATCTGCGCCCTGACATTCTTTTCGAGGATTGACCAATGGAGCTTTTCACCCTGGAAGGGCTGTTCACGTTGCTGATGCTGGTTTTCCTGCAGGCGGTGCTCGGCTTCGACAATTTGCTCTATATCTCGATCGAATCGAAACGCGCGCCCGAGGCCGAGCGAGCCTATGCCCGGCGCGTTGGCGTGATCCTGGCGATCGCGCTGCGGCTGGCGCTGCTGTTTGTCATGCTGCTGCTGCTCGATACGCTGAAGGCCCCGTTGTTGGAGCTCCATTGGATCGGGTTCCTAGAGGGGACGTTTACATTCGGCACGCTGGTGTTTCTGCTGGGAGGCGGTTTCATCATGTACACGGCGATGAAGGAGATCGGGCATCTTCTGGCGATCCGCCATGTTGACGCCGATGTCGAGAAGGGCGGCCAAAAATCAACCCGACAGGTGATTTTTTGGATCGTGGTGATGAATCTGATCTTCAGTTTCGACTCGATTCTGTCGGCGATCGCGCTGACCGATGCGTTCTCGGTGCTCGCGACGGGAATTCTCATTTCGGGCGGGCTGATGTTGCTGCTCGCCGACCGGGTTTCCGAATTCATCGAGCGCAATCGCATGTATGAGGTGCTCGGGCTGTTCATTCTGCTGCTGGTCGGCGTGCTGCTGATCTCGGAGGGCGGCCACCAGGCCCATCTGAAGCTGTTTGGCTTTCCGGTCGAAGCGATGTCGAAGACCACATTCTACTTTTCCATCGCCGTCATGGTTCTGCTGGACGTGCTGCAGGGGCGGTATCAGAAGAAGCTGTTGGCCGAGCAGGCGAATGAAACTCGGCGTAAGATTTGAGGCGGCGTCGTGAGATATCATCGAGCCGACCCGATTCGGCCACGATTCGCCGCTCCTGTCGGGCGCGAAGAGCGTGGGCGGGATAGGGTTAACGGCTGTGCTGGCGATCAATGTCGGTTTCGGTTAAACACTCCCTCTTGTCAGAGGTCGCCTAGTCACATGTCGCCCGCCCCGGAGGCTGAGGTCCGCGCGATTGCGGCGCGCGAAGAGGAGAGGCAATGAGCCGACGCGAATACAAGACGGTGGCGATGCCGCAGTTGTTGAAGGCGCGGCGGCGGCGTGGCCAGTCGCGTGCGGAGATGGTTGCGGAGATCGTCTCGGCCGTGATCAACAAGCAGGCGTCGATGGGGTGGCGCTATGTCGGCACTGATGCGTTCCGCACCGCTGAGCGACGCGCCTATATCGGCGCGCCCGTCGAGAGCGTCTACACCGTGCTCGTATTCGATCGTGAGGCCGACTCCATGCCGGCGCTTGAGGATCCCGCCAAGGTTGAGGCGGCGGCGCGCAGACGCAATGGTGCGGATCCCGAGCCACGTCCGCGCCCGCGCCCGGGCGGATTCCGTTTTGGCGATGGCGCTGTCGCGGAAGCGATGGAAAGCGTGCGCAGACGCCCTGGCGGCGCGGAAGATCGCCGGCCCCGGCCGCGGCGCCGTCAGCCGGAAGAGATCGATGAAGACGATGAATTTGACGTTCTTGGTCCGGCGCGCCATCCGAACGGCCGCCTCAACGAGCCTGAGCCGCACGACCCGTTCGAACGTTCGGCCCGCAAGCGCATGGTCGAGTATGACGACGAAGACGATTTCGATCGGGATGATCTCCGAGGGCCCGCGGACCGACGAGGGCGCCGCAAGTTCTAGAGTATCCGTCTTGGTCAAGGGTGATTTGGGTCCATTTTCCGTTCGAACGCGTTCATGGGAAATGCTCTAATCCTTTGCTTTATCGCATTTTCGAACCGCGAAATCGGGCCCATCTGCGCTGAAGGCGCCCGAGATGGCCTATTGCGGCGCAACATGTGCTAGAACGTGGCGAAATGGATCGGGTCGCGGGGAGGATCGCACAAAGGACGGCTTGGGGTGATTGACCGCGTTCGGCCACGCCGTCTACAGCGAGGGCCATGCGCCCGTGAAACGGCCCAGCATGGCGCGGCGTCCGCCCAGGCGGGAGGGGTGGCTATTTCAGACGATCCGAGCAGCAGGCCCGGTGGCGCTGCGTGTTTTTCGCCGGGACGCACCGGCGTGATCAAGGAGACCGACCGGTTATGGCGCGAGATGAAGACGTCCGAAACGATACGCCGGACCCACGGCCGCAAACCCGGCTGGTGCACGCCGGAGCGCGGCGCAGCGTTTACGGCGAAACATCCGAGGCGTTGTTTTTAACGCAGGGTTTTTTGTATCCCGACGCGGAAACCGCCGAGGCGCGGTTCAAGAGCGAGACGACGGATGATAGCTTCATCTATGCGCGCTATGGCAATCCGACCGTCGCCATGTTTGAAGACCGGATCGCCGCCTATGAAGGCGCCGAGGCCGCATTCGCGACGGCGTCGGGCATGTCGGCGATGCATGCCTCGATGTTCGCGTTGCTGGAGGCCGGCGATCACGTCGTCGCGTCGCGCGCGCTGTTCGGCTCATGTCTATATGTGATCGAAACCCTGTTGCCGCGCTTCGGCGTCGCGACGACATTGGTGGATGGCGTTGATCTCGACGCCTGGGCGCAAGCGGCGCGGGCCGAGACCAAGCTGTTTTTTCTGGAATCTCCCTCCAATCCGACGCTTGAGATCATCGATCTCGCCGCCGTCGCCGAGATCGCGCATCGCGTCGGCGCGCGTCTGGTGGTCGATAATGTTTTCGCGACGCCGGTGTTCCAGCGTCCGCTCGCGCTCGGCGCGGATATGGTGATGTATTCGGCCACCAAGCATATCGACGGCCAAGGGCGATGCCTTGGCGGCGTGTTGCTGGGGGATGCGGAAACCATCAAGGGTCCGGTCGAGACGTATCTGAAACATACTGGTGGGGCGATGAGTCCGTTCAACGCCTGGGTGATGTTGAAGGGGCTCGAGACGTTGGAGCTGCGTTGCCGGGCGCAGGCGCAGTCGGCGTCCGCGTTGGCGGAGGCGGCGGCGGCGCATCCGGCCGTGGTGAAAGTGCATTATCCCGGTGCGAAGAATCATCCGCAACACGCCCTCGCGATGCGGCAGATGAGCAGTGGCGGCACGATGCTGGCGCTTGAAATCGATGGCGGCCAGGCGGGCGCGTTTCGATTCCTGAACGCGTTGAAGCTCATCGGCATCTCGAACAATCTGGGCGATGCGAAATCACTCGCCACGCATCCAGCCACCACCACGCATCAACGCCTGAGCGAGGAGCAACGCGCCGCGCTTGGCATCACACCGGGTCTGGTGCGGTTATCGTTCGGCCTGGAAGATCCGGCGGATATTCGTCGGGACGTGCTCGCGGCGCTCGACGCCTCAGCCGGTTGAACGGGCCGATTGGAAGTTTGCAGTGGACAAGCGCGCTGGCGCTCCGTCGCGACGCGATGCGCAAAACAACCTGTGGGGACGGCCGCCGCGTTCCGAAATGCTGCGGCTTTAAGCGTCGCTTCGCTCGGATCGGCCGCGAACGATCCGCGACCACGCGGTCATCCCGACGACCGAGCTATGCGCGAAACTGGGTGATGGCGGCGCGCGTTCGACGAACTCTACGCGCCGCCGTCCCGGATCAATCAGTTCAAGGCGCTCATCGACGCACAGGCCCATCGATACAACGCCATTCGACCACATGACGTCCTCGACCACATGACGCTTTCGACGCAATGACCCCCTCGACGCAATGACCCCAGACGCGTATCTCGAAGCCAGAGCAGCCTGAGGCGATCCCGTCTCATATGTGCGGAACCCGCACAGAGGCTCGCGGCGGAGACCGGGGGGTCATATGGTCGATCTTGAGGGCGCCGAAAAAAAATCACTCCAGGTTGATAGGCATAACCGCGGACCGACTTCGAGCGTTCGTCCAAGGCGCCGCCGTTTTTGGAAGTGGGTTCTATTCGTGCTGCTGGCTACACTCGTGCTCTCAGTGGAGTCACCTGGCAGAACGATTTCAGAACCGCGTTCCGAAAGAATCTGGTTGATTGACGGCGGCTATCATGTCGAGATCGCTCTGCCGCGCTCGGCGTTGCCAAAAGAGAGCTTTGACGATTTGCCGCCCTCCGAATGGATCGCCGTGGGTTGGGGCGAGGAGCGATTTTTTCGCGAGACGGCCACGATCTCGGACTTTGACTTCTGGCTTGGGATCCGGGCGGCGCTCGGCCTCGGTGAATCGGTCGTTCACCTGACGGCGCTGCCAGTCGCGCCGGACGTCATGTTCGCGCCCGAGGCCTTGATTCCATTCGATCTCGATGCAGAAGGTTTGAAAATCCTGGCTTCGCACGTTGCGGAGGCAATTTCCGATCCACATAAAATTGCGCCCGGCTGGCTGCCCCACCGCTCTGGCTTCTATCGATCTGGCTTGAGTTACCATGGTCTCCATGTATGCAACCATTGGGTTTCAAACGCGCTGAATGCCGCGGGCCTGCCGACCTCATCCCTTTTCAGCACGCTGCCCACAGGGATGCGTCTGGAGCTGTCTTGGCGGGCCCGCGCGCAAGCCGCTCCTCCACCGGGCGGAGCGGCTGGGCTTTAACAGGCTGGCGATAAGCGCTGAATTCGGCGTGTCATTGGTCGGATCGCCGATGATGCGCTCTCTGGCCCCTCCGAGCGCCTGCTGATGGAGTGGCTCCGAGCTATCCGCGAGTTTGAAGAGCCTGTTCGCCACGGTCGGGCATCGATCCCGGAGATCGAAGAACTGTTTCTCGCAAGCGACCGCGAAGCTGATGATGTTCAAGCTGATCCAAGCCGCGTCGAAAACTTGGCGGAGGCTGAATGGGCGACATCAATCGCCCAAAGTCGTCGAAGGCGTCATCTTTAAAGACGGCGTCAATCACGCCAACACCCGCGAAGGCGCCGCCGCATGAGAGCAGCCATCACCCAAAGTCAAGTATAGCTCCCGCGCCTTTGGTTCTCCCTAACGTTTTTCAGGCAAACATGGGCTGATCGTCCGCGCGCCCCGCCCCGCCGTCGCCTTCTGGAGACAAACAATGCCATCTCTTCGCCGCGTCCCACTTCTCCGAGCGACGAGACGCGTCTGGCGTCGTGCGGGAAGCGGCGCGCTCAGCGCTTGCGTCGGCGTCGGACTCTCTGTGATCGGCGCGCAGATGGCGTTCGGAACGGATCGGCCAATCATCGCCATTCTCGACGCCGAGCGCGCGCCGCCAGCCGATATGCGTCTGGAAGCCTTGGCGCAGGAAACCTTGGCGCTGGAAGGCGCGGGTCTCGGAACCGAGATCATCACGCAGGGGCAAATTGATCTGAAGGGCGTGCATCGCCTGACGCGGGGCGATGACAGCCGCTGGATCGCCCCGCTCTATCCCATCGATGCGACGTCCCGCGCTGCTTCGGCGCCGGCCATTCTATTTGGCGTTGGCGAACGCTTTCCACGAGAAGCGTTGTTTCGCGCGTTCCACCGCAACGGACCGATTGGTCCAGAACTCCGCGTGCAAGGATTGCTGTCGGCGCATCAGGGGTATGATGCGGCGATCGCGGATGTGTTGGTGCGCAGCGGCGCGGCGACGTCACGCCCCCAAACCCTGATCACGCCCGTGTTCGATGGTCAGGTGAGAATGCCGGGATCGAACTCGAACTTGCGCGGCTTGGCGGCGGGTTCGATGCTGTTCGGAGCGAGTTTGATTGGCGTCAGTCTGTTTGGCGGCGCCGTTCGGCGCCGCGGCGTTCGGCAGGGCTTCATCGGGTCCAAACGTTGAACAGCGCGCGCCGCGTGAATTCGATCAAACCGGCGGCGCTCCAGATCGAGGCCCGGATCGGTGACGCGGTCGTCCAGATCGTATCGAATGTCAGCCGTGAAATATCGCGTGCTTCCGGCGCCTCATGCGCCGCAAACATCTGGCCATCATCAATCTCGAGCGGCGACCGCGAGAGTCGCGCCCCGCGCCACAGCATCTCATCGCCGATCAGGGCGAATTCGCTCATCCCGATCACCTGCTCGCGAAGGGCTTTGCGAATCTCGACATAAGCCGGCGCGTTCTCGAGATCTTCCGCCCTGGCGTGCGCGCAAAGCACGATCACGCGGGGCGGCGCGCCGTCGCGCCCGGCCTCCAGGTGATTGATGATCCCGCGATAGATCGGCGACCCCGGAGACCGCGTCAGAACACGTATCTCGTTAATGTCGGGCCAAGCATCCGCCTCGGGCGGGCGCGGAAATTCGGGCGCCGGCGCCGGCGCCGCCTGCGGATCATGGGTCGCGACTTGCGACCGGTCGGCGTCGAGCATGGCGTGCGCTCCATTGTCCAATCACAGCCATAAGACCCGCCGCTCGTTAAGACAGGGTTTCAAGACAGGGTTTCGATTCCAAAACTGGCTTTCATACAGCGCGGACACTCGCATCCGAACAAGGCGCGGGTCCGGGGAGACGCCGCCACGAGAATCACCCTGGCTCATCAACGCAGCCAGCCCTTGCCAAATCCCGACCACGTCACATGGCGCCTCGGCGGAACGCGCTCTGACTCAGAGGGGGCGGCGTGCTTCGCTTGCGAGCGACGCGCCTCTCGCGTCCCGATATGCTATGGACCGCCTCTCGCCTCCAGTGCGGGGGGTGGGCTTTCCCGGCTGAGCATCGCGCTGATCAAGGCGAGCGCCCTTCCCGAGCGAATCGAGCCCGGCCGTCCGGATCAGAATGGCCGCCATTGGCGGGATACAGCCCATTCCCCGATTCGCACAGGAATCGATGCTGACGCATCGGCAGGGAAACGCCGCGAGTTGATCAACCAAATCGACCACGAGAAAATAATCAACCTGATCGCCATTTGGTCTAATGCTCCGGCTTGAGACAGGGCGTCTCGGCGGCTTCATCGGCCGCCGTCAACGCGGCTTCCCGCGTCTCAGCGGTGCTGTCGGCGAAATAAATCAGACACACTTCTCCCTCGACGGGGCGGTCCAGCGCGAAAGTCGTGATCATTTCGTGATTGTCGCCCTCGCTGGTCGAGATCACAAAAGGCGCGATAACCGCCTGGGCCCGCGCCGTCTCGGCGCCGTCCGGCGAAATCCATTGCACTGTGTCGCCGCTCAGATTGCGGAACGCGCCGCCGAAATGCGGGGTCAACCGGATCTCCGCGCGCCGTGTCCAGCCGGGCGCGATGAAGCCGAGATCAACGCGCAGGTCATTGTCGAAAATGATCAGCGAATGGCCGTCCGGCCCGGGGCAGACGACGCTCGCGCCGATTTCCGAGACGTCAAACAACGAACAGGCGCGGTCATCGGTCGGCGTCACGAAAATCACCACCCCGCCCGCCTCCTGCGCGCGCGCCGGCCCCGCCAACATGGCGCCGAGCAGCGTCACGCAGGCGAAAGCCCTGAAATCCGTGACATTCCGTCGCCAAAATCCAATTCGCATCCTGTCTCTCCCTCCTGTCGGCCGCGCATATGCCTGAGAAGGCTTGCCTATCGCCTGCGGCTTCGTGACAACAAGAACAACGCGCGCGACGACGCGCAATAACGAACCGAATGATCAAACGAAGATTGGCGCCCGATCCAGCGCAGGGCGCCGTCTGGGAGGGCTAAGATGGGCGCTTATCGCGAGATGTATGATTCCTGGCGCGCGGATCCGGAAGCGTTCTGGATGAACGCGGCGCAGGAGATCGACTGGATCACCCCGCCCAGCCGCGCGCTCGACGATTCCAATCCGCCGTTCTATCGCTGGTTTGACGATGCGCTCTGCAACACATGCTGGAACTGCGTCGATCGCCATGTCGAGGCCGGACGCGGCGCGCAGGCGGCGATCATCTACGACAGCGCCATGACCGACACGAAGGAACGCATCAGCTACGCCGCGCTTCAGGACGGCGTCGCGGCTCTCGCCGGCGCGCTGAAGCAACGGGGCGTGGAAAAGGGCGATCGTGTCATCATCTACATGCCGATGATTCCCGAAGCGCTGGCGGCGATGCTCGCCTGCGCCCGCATCGGCGCCGTGCATTCCGTGGTGTTTGGCGGCTTCGCGTCGCAAGAGTTGAAAGTTCGGCTCGACGATTGTCAGCCGAAGGCGATCATTTGCGCCTCCTGCGGTCTCGAACCCGGCCGAGCCGTCGCCTACAAACCGATGATCGACGAGGCGATCGAGACCGCGTCGCACAAGCCCGATTTCTGCATCGTGTTGCAGCGTGAGGCGATCGAAGCGCCGCTGATCCCCGGCCGCGATGTCAGTTGGGACGCGGCGATGGCCGACGCCGAACCAACCGAATGCGTGCCCGTCGGCGGCGCCGATCCGCTGTACATTCTCTATACGTCCGGCACGACGGGCCAGCCGAAGGGCGTGGTGCGGCACAACGCCGGGCATATGGTCGCGTTGAAATGGACCATGAAGAACATCTATGGCATGGAGCCGGGCGAGGTTTATTGGTCGGCTTCGGATGTGGGCTGGATCGTCGGCCATTCCTACATTTGCTACGCGCCGCTGCTGCATGGCTGCACGACGGTGATGTATGAGGGCAAGCCTGTCGGCACGCCCGACGCCGGCGCCTTCTGGCGGGTGATTTCCGAGCACCGGGTGCGCGCTCTGTTCACCGCGCCGACCGCATTTCGCGCCATCAGGCGCGTCGACCCGACCGGCGAGTTCGTGAAGATGCACGATCTTTCGGCGTTCCGCACTCTTTTCCTGGCCGGTGAAAGGGCGGATCCGGACACCATCGAATGGGCGCGTAAGCAACTCGGCGCGCCGGTGATCGACCATTGGTGGCAGACGGAGACCTCCTGGTCGATCGCCGCGAACCCGGTCGGCGTCGAACTGCTGCCGGTGAAGCCTGGCTCGCCGGCGGTGGCGATGCCGGGCTACGACATGGCGATCCTGGATGATTCCGGCGCCAAGCTGCCGCCTGGCGAGCTTGGGTCGATCTGCGTGAAGCTGCCGCTGCCGCCGGGCGCGCTGCCGACGCTTTGGAATGCGGATGATCGCTATCGCAGCTCATATCTCGAGCAGTTTCCAGGCTATTACCTGACTGGGGACGCCGGCTACATGGATGAGGACGGCTATCTCTACATCATGGCGCGCACCGACGATGTCATCAATGTCGCGGGCCATCGGCTGTCAACCGGGGGCATCGAGGAGGTGCTGGCGAGCCATCCGGATGTCGCGGAATGCGCCGTGATCGGCGTCGCGGATTCGCTGAAAGGTCAATTGCCGCTCGGCCTCATGTGCCTGAACGCAGGATGCAACCGGCCGCCCGAAGAGATCAAGGCCGAAGCTGTGCGGCTGGTCCGCGACAAGATCGGCCCAGTCGCCGCCTTCAAGCTGACGGTGATTGTCGATCGGCTGCCGAAAACACGCTCCGGCAAGATCCTGCGCGGCACCATGGCGAAGATCGCCGATGGCGCTGATTGGAAGATGCCTGCGACGATCGACGACCCGATGATCCTGGACGAGATCACCGAGGCGTTGAAGGTGTTGGGCTATGCCGGCGCGGATACGTTCAAAGCCGCGCGCGAGGCGTTGATGGCGCGGCGCGGCGCGGTCGAGGGCGGGTGACATGGGCTGGAACGGCGAGGATCGCATCTGTGGCGCGGGCGCGAAATCGACGTCGAAATCCTTTCCGCACGCGACCGTCCGCTCGAAGGCGCGCCCTATGACGCGTTCAAACAGCCTGATACGGAGCTCTTCATGATGTTCGAAATCACCGCGCTCTATGTCGGCCTCAACGCCCTGATCCTCGCCCTGCTCGGCCTTAACGTCGTGCGCTGGCGGTGGCGCGAGAAGGTGTCGATGGGGGATGGCGGCCAAAAGATGATGGCCCGAGCGATTCGGGCGCACGCCAACGCGGCCGAGTACATTCCAGTCGCGCTGCTGATGCTCGCGGCGATGGAGGCGATGGGCGCGCCGGATTGCGTCGCGCATGTGTTCGGCGTTTTGCTGACCCTGGCGCGGCTCAGCCATGGCTATGCGCTGATCGGCGTGCGCCGGCCGCTGTTTCGAATGATCGGCGCCGGGGTCACATTCCTGCTGTACTTTGCCGGCGCGCTTGGATTGATCGGACATGCGCTGATCGGCTAGACCGGCGCGTAGACGCGGCGGCGATGCGACATGCGTCGCAAAGATCCATTTTTGACGATCCACTCTGATTCAGGCGATCACATCTTGGCGGACTCCCCCCTATACGCCCCCTTGGACGACCACAAATCGCACGACATCGCGACAGCGCTGATCGAGCGGGCCAGGCGGGCCGGCGCGGACGCGGCGGAGGCCGTGGTCTCTCAATCGGAGACCCTTGGCGTCTCGGCGCGGGGCGGCGCCATGGAGGACGCCGAGCGCGCAGAGACGGTCGATTTCAGCCTGACGGTTATGCTCGGCGCGCCGGGGACGTATCGGCAAGCCGAGGTGAGCGCCTCGGATGCATCGGCGGAGACGCTGCGCATGTTGGTCGAGCGCGCCATGGCGATGGCCGAAGCGGCGACCGACGATCCGTATATAGGTCCCGCGGAGCTCAATCAGCTCGCCAGCGAGCCCCCAGAGCTCGACCTGCTTGAGGAAAGCGAACCGCCGTCGCCGGATGCGCTGCTGGAGACGGCGCTCGAGCTTGAAGCGAAGACTCTGACGGTGAGCGGCGTGCGTCAGAGCGAAGGCGCGAGCGCGGGATGGGCGCGTCAAAGCCTCGTTCGGGCGATGAGCAACGGATTTCACCGTGGTTTTCGTTCGGGCTCGCATTCCATCAGCGTCTCGGCGATCGCCGGCGAAGGGGTCGGCATGGAGCGCGACTATGCTTTTTCCGCAGCGCGCTGGAGGGAAGATCTGCGCCCGGTCGCCGAGATCGCGCAGGAAGCAGGCGAGCGCGCCGTAAAACGATTGGCGCCGCGAAAACCGAAGACCGGCGCGTATCCGGTGGTGTTCGAACCGCGCATGGCGGCGGGGCTGATCGGTTCTCTGCTTGGCCTGATCAACGGCGCCTCGGTGGCGCGCGGCGCGACCTATCTCGCCAAACAAATGGGAGAGCGTATTCTGCCGGCCGGCGTCGATTTGATCGACGATCCGCTGCTGAAGCGCGGTCTCGGGTCGCGGCCATTCGATGGCGATGGGTTGCCAGGCCGGCGCAAAGCGCTGATCAAGGATGGCGTGCTCTGCGAATGGCTGCTCGATCTCGCCAGCGCCCGTCAGCTTGGCGTCGAGAGCAATGGCGCAAGCGGCGGTGGCGGTCCGGCGGCGAGCAACGCCTGGATCACGCCTGGCGAGCTGTCGGCCAGCGAGCTGATCAAGGACATCGATCACGGGCTGTATGTCACCGAGATGATGGGGCGCGGCGCCAACCCGATTACGGGCGACTACAGCAGGGGCGCCTCGGGGTTCTGGATCGAACACGGCGAGATCGCCTATCCCGTTTCAGAGCTGACCATCGCCGGCCATATGACCGAGATGCTGCGAAGTCTGCGCGCCGCCGATGATCTCTCGTTCGATCGCCGGGTGAACGCGCCCACGCTGCGTGTCGAGGGGATGACGCTTGCCGCCGAGTGATCTGGAGGATCTGCGGCTTCTAATCGACGCCGTGCGCGACGCCAGTCCGCTGGCGCTGGCTCTGTTCCGGCGCGGCGAGACGACGGTCGCGGAAACCTGGCGCAAGGACAAAGATAAAAGCCTGGTCTCGGAGGCCGATTTCGCGGTGAACGACCGGCTGCGCGAGATCTTCGGCCGGGCGCGGCCTGATTATGGCTGGCTCTCTGAAGAAGACGCGGACAGCGCCGAGCGTCTGGCCCGCGACCGCGTGTTCGTCGTTGACCCGATCGACGGCACGCGCTCTTTCGTCGAGGGCAAGCCGGAATTCTGTATCTCCGTCGCCATCATCGCCTCGGGCGCGCCGGTCGCGGCGGTGATTTACGCTCCTGCCTTGGACGAGCTGTATGACGCCGCACGCGACGCGCCCGCGCGGCTGAACGCCGCCCCGATCCGCATCTTGGATCGGATTTCGGGACCCGACGAGCTGGGGCGAACGGAAGTTCTGGCGTCGAAATCGAGCCTGAAGTCGATGGGATGGGGGGCGACTCCGCCGTTTAATCGTCGGTTTGTGCAACCAATCGCCTATCGATTGTGCCTCGTCGCCGCCGGACGCAGCGACGGCGTCGTCGCCTTCCGGACGACGAATGAGTGGGACATCGCCGCCGGAACCCTGATCGCAGAGCAGGCGGGCGCGCTGGTGACGGATCGCGATCGCGCGTCGCTGAGTTTCAACAGCCCGACAGCGCGCCTGAATGGGGTGGTCGCGGCGGCGCCGAGGCTACACGAAATGCTCACGACGGGCGGCGAACATCCGCGCGGGGCGTGATTGTCGTTTTCCAACGCGATATTTGCGCCTATGGTCCGCCCGCCGCGGCGCGCTTGGCGTCCATCTCAGCAATCGCCGCGACACAGTAAATCTTCCGAATGGGATGTCATGAGCAACCGACTTCATCTGGTGTTCGGCGGCGAATTGGTCGATCCGCGGCGCACCGAATTTCGCGATGTCGAGGCGATCGACATCGTCGGTGTGTTTCCGAACTACGAGACCGCCTACAATGCGTGGAAAGACGCGGCTCAGCGCACCGTCGACAATGCGCATACTCGCTATTTCATCGCGCGGCTGTATCGGCTGATTGACGAAGAGAACGCCGACAGCGAGTCGGAGCTGAACTGAACCGATTGACTCGAGCCGGGCTAATTGGGGCTGGGCTGAGTGAAATCGGGCCGAGATCAACTAAGCGGCGCGCGCGGGCGCGCATGTCGCTATCGAGGAGCTTGCATGGCGCAGGCGCAGACAGGGATCGGATGGGCCATGCGGCGGGTGATGAAGTCCGACGCCCTGCGGCGGGCGCTGGCGGCGCTCGCCGCGTCCTATGTTTGGCTGGTCTTCAACACCACGCGCTGGCGCTATGTCGGACGCGAGCATCTCGACGCCATGTTCGCGGCGCCGAGCTTCGTCAGCGCCGTCTGGCACAGCCGCTTGTTGCCGATCGCGATGCTGCGTCCGCGTCATCGCCGCGCGGTGGCGCTCGCCTCGGCCAATCGCGACGGAGATCTGATCGCGCGGGTCGTGCGAAACGCCGGCGCCGACGTGGTCGTCGGCTCGAGCCGCGATCCGCGAAAACCGGACAAGAATCGCGGTGGCGCGGACGCGGCGCCGAAACTGATCGAGGCGTTACGCGGCGGCGCCATCGTTGTGATCACGCCCGACGGTCCCCGCGGCCCCAGAATGCGCGCCAAACCCGGCGCGGCGCGCATCTCCGCCGCCACCGGCTCGCCCGTGCTGCCCGTCGCCTATTCCGTCCGACGCGCCAAGCAGTTCCGCACCTGGGATCGTTTCCTGCTGCCCTGGCCGTTCAATCGGGGCGTGTTCGTGTTTGGCCCGCCGATCGAGCCCGCGGCCGATTTGTCGCCGGAAGCCATCGAACGCAAACGGCTCGAGATCGAAGAGGCGATCCTGGGTGTCACGGAGGAGGCGGATCGCCTGGCCGGCCGCGCCACGCCGGCGCCCGACGCGCCCTATGTCGAGGGTGCGGAAGCATGAGAACACCGGCATGAGTCCATTGCCGCTATCGCTTTACCGAGGCTTCGCGTACTGGCCTGGCCCGTGGCTCGCCCGGCGACTGCTGGCGCGCCGCGCGGCGCGCGGTAAGGAGGATTGGACGCGCCTGGAAGAGCGCTTCGGCCACACCAGCCATGCGCGGCCGGCCGGGGAGACGATCTGGTTTCACGCCGCAAGCGTCGGCGAATGCCTCTCGCTGCTGCCGCTGCTCGAAGCGTTGCGCCAAAGGCGTCCGGATCTCACGCCGGTGGTGACGAGCGGCACGGTGACCTCGGCGAAGATGATGGCGACACGGCTGCCCAAGGGCGCGGTGCATCAGTTCGCGCCCATCGACACGATCGAGTCGGTGCGCCGGTTTCTGGACCATTGGCGCCCGAGCCTGCTTGGCGTGGTTGAATCCGAGATCTGGCCAACCATGCTGTTCGAGGCCCGCGCGCGCGGGCTGCGCACGGCGCTGATCAGCGCCCGGCTGTCCGAGAAATCGACGCGTAGCTGGGGGTATGCGCCCCGCTCAATCGGCGCGCTGCTTGGCGTGTTTGATGTCATTCTCGCACAGGACGAGACGGCCGCCACGCGGTTTCGCTCGATCGGCGCGCCGGCGGAGCGTTTGTCGGTCACGGGCTCGTTGAAACGCGCGGCGGGGCCCCTGCCTGTCTCTGAGTCGGAGCTGGCCATTTGGGCGGAGCGCCTTGGCGCGCGGCCGCTCTGGCTGCTCGCGAGCACGCATCCCGGTGACGAAATCGCCGCGATCGAGGCGCAGGCGACGCTGGCGCGTCGGGCGCGCGAGAGCGGTTTCCCACCGCCATTGACCGTAATCGCGCCGCGACATCCCGAGCGTGGCGATGATGTGGCGGCGCTGCTGTCGGATCAAGGGCCGGTCGCAAGACGCAGCCGCGGCGAGACGCCCGGCCCTCGGGATCCGTTTTATCTCGTTGATGTGCTCGGCGAGCTCGGCTTGTGGTTTCGGCTGGCGCCGGTGGTGTTTCTCGGGGGCAGTCTGACGCCAGAGATCGGCGGTCACAATCCGCTGGAGCCGGGGCGGGTGGGGGCGGCGGCTCTGTTCGGCCCGTATACGGAGTCCGTCGAGATAGATTGCGCGCGCCTCATCGAGGGCGGCGCGGCGCGGCGCATCGACATGCGTGACGGGGGCGCGCCAGGCGTCGCTTTGGGCGCAGCGCTGGCCGATTTACTCGCCCCCTCTGGCGCGCCGACCGACCTCGCCCGGCGGATTGGCGCGCGGGCGTTGGCTATGACGCAAGAGGATCGCGGCGTCCTCGACCATGTTCTGGCCGCGATCGAGCCCTTGCTGCCGACGGCGCCTTGTACGGAAACGAGCGATGCGCGCGCCTGATTTCTGGTCGAACCCACCCGATCGCCCCGGCTGGGCGGCCTGGGCGTTGGGACCAGCCAGCGCGATCTTCGCCGCGGCCGCCCACCGGCGCCGCAATCAAGCGCCCAGGCACCGGCCCGACATACCCGTGATCTGTGTCGGCAATCTCGTCGCGGGCGGGGCCGGCAAGACGCCGACGGTGCTCGCATTGATCGACCGTCTCGCCGCCCTCGGCCTCGGCGCGCATGTGCTCTCGCGCGGCTATGGCGGCAAGCGGCTGACCGCGCATCGAGTCGATCCTCGGCGCGACGGCGTCGGCGATGTCGGTGACGAGCCATTGCTGCTGGCGGCGCGGGCGCCAGTCTGGGTCGGCGCCGATCGCGTCGCGAGCGCCAAGGCCGCCGAAGCCGACGACGCAGATTTGATTCTGATGGATGACGGCTATCAAAACCCATATCTCGCCAAGGACCTGTCGATTGTGGTGATCGATGCGGAATATGGACACGGCAATGGCCGCGTCATGCCGGCCGGGCCGCTGCGTGAGCCATTGAGGGTCGGTTTTGAGAACGCGGACGCTGTGATTATGATCGGCGAGCCGCCGAGCGATGTTCCATGGCCCTGGACGCCGAAGGGGCTGCCGGTGCTGCACAGCCGGCTATCGCCCCAGGCGACCGGTCTGCCGCTTCTGGGTCGGCGCGTGGTCGCCTTCGCCGGCATTGGCCGCCCGGAGAAATTTTTCGCGACCCTGCGCCAAATGGGCGCGCAGTTGGTCGAGACGACGCCGTTTCCGGATCATCACGCCTATAGCAGCCTGATCCTGCGTCGGCTCCAAAGCAGCGCCCATGCTCAAGACGCGCTGCTGGTGACGACCGAAAAAGACGCCATACGTCTGCCGAGTTGGTTTCGGGGCCGTTTCGTCGTGGCGCCGGTGGCGCTCGGCTTCGAAGAGCCGGAAGAGGTCGACGCAATGCTGTCGCGGGTGTGCCGCTGAGCGGGTATTCTTAAACTTTCGTTTATCCACGCAAAATTAAACACTTGGCCAATGGCTCCGCAGGGTGGGCCGCATCAGGCTCCGCTCATCGCCGCCGCATCCGGCGCCGGCGTGTCTCCCATGAAAGGAACCTGGAAATGAAAAATCCGATTCGCCCGCTGCTGATCGTCGCGTCGCTGTCCACGCTGTTCGCCGCACCCGCCATCGCCGAGATTTCCGTTGGCGATATGCTCGGAACCGAGGATGGCGCGATCCAGCAACGCCTTGAAGAACTCGGCTATGTCATCGAAGAGATTGAACGCGAAGATGGCGAACTGGAAGTCGAGGCGTCGCTCGATGGGATCGAGTACGAGTTGATGCTCTCGCCGGAGACTGGCGAAGTGGTCGAGATCGAGCAGGAAGACGATTAATCGCTGATCCGCCAGGAACTTCGGAGCCTGCAGATGCGAAAGGAAGACAGACCATGAGGCGTTCGAGCTTTGGCGGAGCCCGTCCTCTCGTGCTGCTGGCGCTGTTCGCGCTGCAGGCCTTCTGCGTGCTGGCGTTGGTCGGCGACGTCGCCGGCGATTTCATCGTGACGCAGCCGACCGCGGAACAGCCGGGCGGCGATGATGACCGACTCGAGGCGGCGGTGGTCGCGGCGCTGGTGCTGGGTCTCGGGTTTTCAGCCTATGAGATTTGGCGAATGCTGGCGCGGCAGCATCGGCTCGAGGATCAGATCCGGGCGGCGTCGGGCGCATTCCATGACGTGCTCGACGCGCATTTCGACCGATGGGGGCTGACGGCGGCCGAGCGCGACGTCGCGGTGTTGGCGCTGAAGGGATTGTCGATCGCCGAAATCGCCGCGCTGCGCGACAGCCGCGACGGTACGGTGAAGGCTCAATGCAGCGCGATCTATCGCAAGGCTGACGTCAGCGGACGCCCGCAATTGCTGAGCCTGTTCATTGAGGAGCTGTTGGGCGAGGGCTTGCCCCCGGCGTCTTCGGCGTCGGCGGAAAGCGCGTGCTAGAGCATTTCAACGCAAGCGGACCCGATTTCTCGGTTCGAAAACTATATAAACAAAGGGTTAGGAAATTTTTCGTGAGCGCGTTCGAACGGAAAATGTTCTCGGCGGGGCTGAGGATCTCGCGCCGCTCATCGGTGTTGGCGCTGACGACGGGTATCGCCGTCTTTGAAAGGATGCGCCCGCCCTCATGGATCTTCAGATAGGTCGCGTTGATCCACAAATACGGCCAATGGCCTCTGATGGCGCGCGCGAGGACGCAGACCCATGTCAGGCGGCAGACCCGTGTCAGACGGTGGGGGCATGTCAGGCGGCGGGGGGAAGGCCAACAGTTCTCACATGCGGCTCTTGCGCAGACGCTGCGCCCATGCGAGTCGCGAGGTCGATCGCCGCCGAAAATCCCAATGCGTCGACGGCGCCATGGCTCTTCACGACAGCGCCCTGCAACCCCAGAAAGACGCCGCCATTTAGACTCCGCGGATCAAGGCTGTGTTTCATGTCCCGAAGCGCCCGTGAGGCCAGCAGCGCCCCAAGCCAAGCCATCGGCGCGCCGCTCAGACTTTGCCGAGCCCGCGCGCCAATCAGTTTCGCCGCGCCCTCGGCCGCTTTCAGGGCGATATTGCCGGTGAAGCCGTCCGTCACCGCGACATCCACAACATCCATTGGAATGTCGTTAGCCTCGACATATCCGTGAAATTCGAAATCTTCGACGGCGGCCGCGCGCTCGATTTGTTCGGCTGCGTCGCGCAGCGTTGCGAGGCCCTTGTGCTGCTCGGCTCCGATGTTCAGCAATCCAACCCGAGGTCGGGCGATGCGCAGGGTTGTTCTGGCGAACTGCGCGCCCATGCAAGCGCATTGCAGGAGGTTCTTGATCTCGAGCCGTATATCGGCGCCGACATCCAGCACGATCACGCGCTTGTCTGGCGAAACGGTCGGCCAAAGCACGGCGATTGCGGGCCGGTCGACATTCTCGACGCGCCCAAGGCGGAGCGTCGCCATCGCCATCAAGGCGCCGGTGTTCCCCGACGACACAGCCGCCGCCGCCTCGTTGTTGCGAACGCTGTCGAGCGCGTTCGCCATGCTCGAGCCATCCGCGCGTCGGACCGCCTCGGCGGGTTTCATGTCCATCGGGACCACATCTTCCGTGTGACGCGTCTGCGCCCGCGACGCAAGTTCGGCATGATCGAAAAGCGCGCGGGAGATCAGGGAATCGTCCCCGTGTAAAATGTAGCGCGCATGCGGGCTGCGCTTCGACGCGAGCGCGACACCATGGATCAACTCGGTCGGATCGGCGTCTCCGCCCATAACATCGACCGCAATCTGCACGGTGTTCGCGTCGGAGACGTTTGACATATCGAGATCACGCTGTCGGAGACCGTCGCGTCGGCGGTTCACGCCTCGGGCGGATCCAGTCATTGGGCGTCCTTTCCTGACCTGCTCCGTGCAGGTGGATTATTGCGCATGTGCGCCACCGTCGCACGCTTTCATTTGCAATATTCTTGTGTGATCCGTCTCGGAAAGCTGGCGCGGAGCGCCGTTGAATTGTCGTCTCTTTCCGGTCAAAGCCTGAGTGTTGCGGATGCCGGACGTCGATTTGCGTCGCCGCCGGGAAATTCGTGCTACAGCCGGTCGGTGAGGACAATGGCGATGAACCAATCGGAGACAAACCGATGAGACTGATCGCGCATAGACCGTTTCGTGATGAACGGTCCATGGAGCAGTTTGACCCGCAATGTCTTGTGGGATTTGACGGCGTTGAGTTGGATATTCGCGCGGTTGGGGATGGGTCGGTCGCGGTGTTTCACGCCCCCATCATGGCCCCACTCCGCCGTGCGGCGAGCCGACGGGCGAAGTCATTGACGCATGTGTTTGAGGCGCTGTCGCAATCGGTTCCGCCGATTCGCACCTACTTGTTCGATGTGAAAGGCGCGGCCGCCGCGCGCCGTATCGGTGAGGCGCTCGCGTCAGTCGAGCCTGAATGTGAGATCGCGTTTATCTGTTGGCACGCCGAGGAGGTGGAAATCCTTCGACAGCGCTGCGAGAAAACCCGCATCTTTCTGGGCGTGGCGCCGCTGGGAGGGGCGAGGCTGACACGGCGGCTGCCCGATGACTTTGTCGTTTTCAACCGGTTTCCATTTGTCGCGCGCGCGCAGCGGTTTCGCTCAAAGTCCGAACATGTCAACGAGCACAAGATCAATGTGCGCAATTTCAAGTCAGCCGACGCGAAGGGCGGGTTGCTGGAAGGCGTCACCGGCGTTTGCTTTCACAAATACTTCTTCAATAAGCGGCTCGCATCCGACATGCGTGATCGGGGTCTGGAGATCGCCGTTTACGGCTTTCCCTCACGACGTGACCGGGAAATCGCCAAACTCGAGCCGCTGATCGACTTCGCGATCGCCGATCCCGATCACCGCACGCGGCGCAAATCCACGCGGCGCTCGGCGGTCGCCTGATTTTCCAGAACTTCAGCGTGGCTCGCCCGCCAACAAGGCGCTGCGCAAATAATCGAGCCCAGTCAAGACGGTGAGGGCGACCGCGACAACGAAAAGCCCAACCCCTACGCCACGTGCTTCCTCGGCGAGAGCAGCGCCAAACAGACGCTCGACGACGCCAATCGACAGCAACAGCGCCACCGCGCTCATCTGAGCGGTGGTTTTCCATTTCGCGGCGAACGTCACCGCCAACGCCGAACTCCCGCGTCGCCATCGCCGGAGCAGGGTGACGCCAATTTCGCGGAAAGCGATCGTCCCGCCGCCGATCCAAAACCACAGGGCGCCTGACAACTCCGTCGCCGCCAGCGCCGCCAGCGCCGCCAGCAGCAGCGCTTTATCGGCGAGCGTATCCATCGCCTCGCCGAGCGCGCTTGTCTGGTTCAACCGACGCGCCAGCCAGCCGTCGAAGAAATCGGTGGCGGAGGCATAGATGAACAGCCCCAGGGCGACCGCCTGCGCGGTCGCAAGATCCAGGGTCCAGAACAGGATCGGCAACGCGCCAGCGGCGATGAAACGCGTGAGGGTCAGAAGATTGGGCGCGAGAAGCCAATCGCTCCGCGTCTTGCTGGACGTGCTCGTCATATCAATTCAATTTCGTCCTCGCCGTGGCGCGACATTCGTCAGTACCGCACGATTAGAGTATTTTCAGCGAAAATGGACCCTAAATCACACTTGACCAAGACGGATGCTCTAATCATCCGGAGTTGAGCTTCGACGATGGGACGCCGGGTCATCAAGCGCGGCGGCTTCCGTCGGCAGGCCCACGGCGCGGCGTTTTTCGAGTTGGACCCGCGCAGCGTCATACAGCGCGTCCGACGCGCGCTTCATCCAGGGGAAGACGCCAAGGATTAGCCGCATGATCATGACGTGCAGCACGACCGCCGCCATGGCCATGAGGGGGATGACGACCCAAAAGCTCCAACCGGTCCCCAATCGCAGCCAATCGACGCCGTGAAAGGCGATGACGATCATGGTCCACAGCGAGATCGCATCGGCGATGAGATAAGCGCGCAGCGCGGTGTTCCCGCCTGGGAGCCCGACGCCGCTGAGCCCGGCCGATTTCAACATGGCCCGGATCTCATAGCTTCGAAGCCCGTATTGCATCATCGCCCCGCAGAGCAGGAACAGCGCACTGGACAACACCGGATGCATGGCTGGCCTCCATCCGACGACATCTTGCGCCGGCGTTCCCCAGTAGCGCCCCCTAAAACGAGTTTTCCCCTACATTTCTCCGCGATCTCTTGGTCGTGGGCGCGAACGGTTCATCGTCATTTTCGCGAGCGTGACGAGGCGACTGCAATTCGATAATTGTGCGGCCAAATGCGGGCAGGATTACGTCAATTCGTCTGGTGGAGCGGCGTTGGCCGCGCGCATGTTGCGGCGTTTAGACCCGCTTGCGCGACAGTGGCAGAGGAGGCGACGAGGGGCGTCGTGTAGAGAGCGATGACAGGGGACGAAAATTCGCGCCGAGGGCGAGATACGAGAAGATCGCGACAAGCGTGAAGAGGAAAGCGCGTTAAAAGGATCGGCTCTAACCGACCGCCGCCTGGGGCCTGTATGCGGAGATCACGCGAGAGATCGTCGCCTCCGAGACACCGTGCCGCCGCGCCATTTCGGCGCCGCTGCTTTCACCGGCCAGCACCGCTTCAGCGATCTCGCGTTTCTGAAGCGGCGTCAGCTTCGGTCTTCGCCCTCCGATGCGTCCGCGTTCGCGCGCCGAACTGAGCCCCGTCTTCGTGCGTTCGCGAATCCGCGCGCGTTCGAACTCGGCCAGCGTCCGCAGCATCTGCAAGGCCGTCTGACCATCCGCGCTGGTGGCGTTCACACCTTCGGACAAGCTGCGAAAGCCGGCCCCGGCCTGTTCGATGCGTTCGAGCACAAACAACAGATCTTTCAGGGATCGCGAGAGCCGGTCGAGTTTCCAGACGAGAACGACATCACCAGGCGAGAGTAGCGACAACAGCCGTTCAAGCTGCGGACGCCGCCGTCCGTTCAGGGCGTGGGTTTCCTCGAAGACGCGCTCGGCGCCGCTGGCCCGCAGCACGCCAATTTGATTTGAAACGTCATTGTTGTCGTCATCTCGTCGCAAGTAGCCGTAGATCATGGATCTTCGGTCTCCTCCCGGTTCACGATCGCGCCGCCGACACGCAGTCGCGCGCGGTGGGCGGCTGTTCTGTCTATCTCTTGCGGCCCGGAAAGGCCGCGGCCTCCGGAAGCGCTCTGGGCGCCCTAATGCAGCGTCTCTCGGTCCCGCGTCCGCTGATCCGTGTTCATGGAAAACCCGCCGCGGTTAACGGCGCCTCATTTCGCCACAATTCATGCTCAACGGGTTTCTGCAAGCAGGCTTGCGCTTATGGGATAAATCTGGCGGAGATGGGTCTCGGTCGCGCAACACTCTCCACACGGATTTCATGTTAAATTATCGAAAATTTTAACCACCGGCGATCGAAGCGGCGGAGATCCTTGAGATGCGCGCGCTGAACGCGAAATGGAGCGACAGTATTGATGCGGCGTTGATGCGGCGCATCTTGCGACGGCTTATACCAACGCCCGAAGATGCCGGCGCATCCGGTCGTTGATTTCCTCAGACGCCGGACGGGCTTAACCATCGCCCAATGAGTCAAGCTCATTGGGCGATGGTGTCAGACCCCTCGCATGGGCGCCGACCGCCTCCAGAGACCGCCCGGGCTCGACCCTGCCGTCACGCCGGATCACGCGGTGATAGCCGATCGAACTCCAGCCCTTCCGACGATGCCAGGCGTCGATCTCCGCGGCGCCGACATCCATCGCCGGCGGCGTCGCCGAGCAATGCACGACGAGATATCCCGTCGTTTTTCGCCACGCCATGGAATCTCCTTCGCCGCCGCGCCTACTCGGTCGAGACGGCGATGGCTCCGCCGTCGAAGCTCGCCGTTCCGGCGACGCTTGTGAGGCGGATGCGATCCAGGGCGTTGGCGAGGGACGCGAAGCCGACGCAGAACGCGCCGAAGCCGGCCCCGCTGTCGGTCATCGCCACGACCGCCTCGATCATCCAGTCATGGTTCGTCGGGTGATTGCGCGTGAGGATGACGCGCCCCGAGGCCGCGCGGCTCGCATCCCATGATTGATGCAGCCGCGCGCCGGCGCTCATCTGCATGGTCGTGAAGCTCGACGCCGCGAAAGAGGTTCCCCCCCCTTTGTAGCCGCTGGTTTTCACGCCGCCGGAATCGCCGATTTGAAACAAGAGCTCGCCGCTGGCGTCGAGGCTGACATCCTCGAGAGCGACCGTGATCCGCTTCGCCGACGCGGAAATCCCGATGATGTCCTTGCTGGTTCCGGCGCCGAGCGATTCCGGCGCGCCCACGGACAGCCCGCCGCCGCCATGGGTGGCGATCATGTCCTTGACGCCGGCGACGCTCGGATAGGCGTCGTTCTCGGTTCCGGCGTCGCGCTCGGCTTCGGTCGCGCGCCGAGCAAAACCGGGAAGCGTGTCGCTGGGAAGCGGGCCGATCACCTCGCCCGAGGTCGGGTTCACGCGCGCGAGCTCGATATCGGTCGCGCCGTCATAGAGCATCACGCGCCAGTCGGTCGCGCTCACGGTTTTCAGCCAGAGCATCCCGGCGCCGGCGTAGCTCGGCCGGCTGGGGCCGGCATGGGTCGAATTGAGCGAGTCGACGAGCTTCCCGAGCCCGGTGAGAAGATTTGACCCCGTATAGGGCGTGGGCGCTCCGAAAGCCTGGTAGGTTTGAGCCATGATCGAGCCTCAGTTCAGGCGCCGGCCATAGCCGGTCGCGGTGATGTCGCAGCTCCGCGCCACGCCGGCGCCGAGCTCGTCGATGAATTGGAGATCAAAACCGGTCGCCGAGACGTTGGTTTTGACATGGCGGTCGCCGACCGCGAGGCTTTCGCCGTCGACCTGGATCGCCGGCGGCGCGCGGAACGCCGGCGAGAAGTTGATCCGGGTTCCGCTGGCGGCGATCGACTGATCGACCAGGGATAGGACGCGATCCGGCATGTCCGCCTCGATCGAGACCCGCGAGATCGAGGGCGTCACGCTTGCGCGGCGGCTGTCGAGCCGCAGCCGGAACTTGAACGCCCGGCCGCTGAGCTCGCCGCCGGCGAGCGGTCGCCACTCGGCGTAGGCCGCGCCGTCCTGGCTGACGGCGGTTTCGATCTCGACCTCCCATTCATCGGGATCGGCGCCGAGCACATTCGAGATCGCGGCGACATCCGGCCAATCGGAGACCTCGTCGTCATAGCCGAGGCCGGTCGCGGCGATCGCCGCCGAGAGCCGCGCCGGGAACACCTCGCCGAGATCGATGATGTCGGACAGCTCGAAGGTTCCGCTCGCGGCGAGGCCGGAATCGCCGATCCGCACATTCGGGATCGTCGAGACATCCGCCCAATCGGACACCTCGTCGGCGCCGTCGAGCTCGAGCTTTCCGTCGATGAGGACGGTTCCGTCATGGGTACCCGCCCAGACGCCGCCCGATCCGGTCGAGAGCGTCTCGACGACATTGATCGCGGACACATGGCCGGCGGCGATCGTCGCCATCCGCGCCGCCGCCGATTCGACGCCCCGCGCGTCCACCGCCTTGATCAGATACGATCCCGCGCGCGCCGGCGTCGAGACGCTGGTCATCGGCGCGGGAACGTCGATCAGGAAGGACGCCGCGCTCCAGCTGGCGCCGGTCTCGGCCGCGCTGTGGCGGATCCGATAATGCGACAGATCGAGATCCGAGACGGCGGACCAGCTCAGCGAGACTTGCTCGCCGAGCACCGAGACCGTCAGCGCCGCGACATCCGCCGGCGGCGCCAGCAGCGCCAGCGCCTGGAAAGTGATCTGGCGCCAGGCGCTGGCGCGCCGCAGCGCATCGACGCAGCGCGCCCGGAAAAGATGCTCGCCGGTCCCCGTGTCGAGCAGCTCGAAGGTCGAGGCCGCGCCATGGCCGAGCGGTTCGAAACCGCCGCGGCCCGGACTTTTCGCCTCGACCTCGATGGCGACGACGCGCGGATCCTCCGGCTTGCTCGCCGAGACGATGATTTTCGAGCGCGTGGCCGAGCCGTGGCGATAGAGCGTCTCCGAGGCCGTCAACGCGCTCGGCGCCGGGATCGGCCCGCTCGGGATCAGCCGATAGGGCGGATCCGTGTCCAGTTTCACGCCCTGCTCGATGCGGGCGTATTTGTCCGGGTCGTCGATCACGCCCGTGAGCGCGAAGGTTCCGTCGTGATGCGGCTTATTGCCGAGCACGCGGAAACGGCGCGGAGCCGTCGCCGAGCTGGTGATCGCGAACAGCGCGCCCGGAGAGAGCGCCAAGCCATGCGGCGCGGCGAGATCGACCCAGTCGCGGGCGCCGTCAAGGCCGCTTCGCGCGGCGAGCGTCGCGAGCCCGCCGGTCGGCGTCGAGACGAGGACGTCATAGGCGGTCGCCGCCTCGAACGTCACCGCCTGATCGATCCGCAGCCGGTCGCTCTCGACCTCAAGCAGGCGGCCGCCGACGCGCCAGCCGACGCGATGCTTGTCGGCGATCAGCAGCACGTCGCCCGGCCGGATCGAGGCGTGATCGAAGCCGGCCGTGTAGGTGATCGTCTCGCGCTGCGTCGTGTCGGTGTCGATCAGCCATTTGCAGGCGCGCAGCGCCTCGCCCGGCGACGTGGTGAAGGGCAGCTCCAGCTCGCTCTCGCGATAGCCGTAGCGGGCGATCAGCTCCGCATCGTCGAAGCTGATCAGCCGCTTCACCGCGTAATGATCCGCCGGATCGCGATAGGAGGCGCTCGCGGCCGAATGGCGCGCGTCGATCCCGGTTCCCTGATAGCCGAACAGGCCGTCCTTCACGCCGGCGTTCGTGACCAGCTTCACCGGCTCGGAGGGCGCGTCCTGGGTCGGCGTGATGGCGCCGGCGCCCCAATAGGTGACGCCGCGATAGAGCGCGGCGAGCCGCGTGATCACGTCATGGGCCGGGGCGCGGCGTTTCAGCGGGCCATTGCAGGTGAAGCGCGGCTCGGCGCCGCCGGCGCCGTCATCGACCCGCTCATCGCAATATTTGCCGATCGCGTAAAAGCCGTATCGGTCCGGCGGCGCGGCGGCGACGCGCTCGCCGAGCCCCCAGCGCGGATCCACCAGCGCGGCGTACTGGATCCAGGCGGGGTTGCTGGTCCAGGCGGTCTTGAAGGATCCATCCCAGGGCGTCGTCTCGTCATAGGTTCGCGCCACCGGATCATAATTGGCCGGCGCCAGGCATTTCACGCCCTTGATCCGATAGCTGCGCGTCGGCAGGCGACCGCCGAAGGCGCGCGCCGGGATCGCCAGAGCGACATAGGCCGTGTTCGGATAGCTCAGCTTGGCGTCGATGATCTCGGTGAGCGACGCGAAATATATCGCGTTTTGCAGCGACGACCGCGAGCTGTCGGGGGTGATGCGGCGCACCCGGAGCGTGACCGGGCGCGTCGCCGGCAGCTCGAGGCGGATCGCGCGCTGATAGCCCGAGCTTGTCTTGCCGCTGATCACGCCTTCATGCACGGTCGCCCAGGCGGCGGCGCCGATTTGCATGTCGATGGCGAAATCGACGGATGTCGGGTTGAGATCGCCGGACTTGGCGTCGAGATCGGAGAAGCTCGGGACGCCGATCGTCACCCGCGCGGCGTCGGCGTCGGCGCCGGCGATCGCGCGCGCCACCGGCGCGGCCTGCTCGACTTTCACGCCGACCGATATTTCGGACTCGACCGCCGCGAAGCCCGGAACCGGATCCTGATCGGGCTCGCCCGTGCGCAGCCAATAGTCGACGCCCTGGAAATTCAGGGAGCCGTCATCATTCTCGAGCGGCGTGCCGTCGAAATAGATGCAGCGCGCCGGATTGTCCGGGTCGGCGAAGCCCTCGATCGGCCCTTCGGAGATCACATCGAGCACATAGGCGGTGGCGTCGGAGAACAGCGTGTCGGCGGTCTCGCGCGGCTGGCGCGAGGAGCCGCCCGACTTGCCGCCCTTGCGCCCCCGGATCGCGCGCTCCGGCGCGGCGCTCACGCCCGGTCCTCCGCGTGCATGGCGGCGCTGACGACGACGGAGCCGACCTCGCATTCGCCGAAGACGACGGGGATCGCCGCGCCCGGCGCGGCGACGTTCTGGCTGTCGCTGAACAGCGTCGAGCTTTCCTCGCGCTCTCGCCCGCCCCGTGAGCGAGAGTTCTGGCGCGGCGCGAGTAGCGACGAGACGCCGCCGAGCGCCATGGAGACGCCCAGGCCTCCGACCATCGAGCCGGTGACGATGTTCGCGCCGAACACGCCGGAGCCCGGAACGAAGAACGAGGCGGCGACAAGCAGGGTTCCGACCAGGATCTTCGCGAAGCCGCCCTCCTTGGCGCCGGCGGCGCGCGGGATCAGATGCAGCTCGCGCTCGTCGGGCGCGAGGCGCAGGCGCAGCTCGCCGGCGCTCCGCACGCCCGCGCCGAGCCGCGCGCCGACGCGAACCACTTGATAGGCGCCGGTTTCGAGCCGTCGGCGCGCGCCCTTCACCATCAGGCAGAGCGCGCGGATCGCCTCGGCGGGCGTCTCCGCATGGAAGCGATGCACGCGCCCGAGCTGCTCGCCGAGCGCGCCATGCAAATGGAGTTCGCGGATCATCGGACTTTTCGAATCCAGTGCGAAATCACCGGAATCACCGGCGCGATCGGCCGCATGCGGGAGAGCTGGAAGGGCGGATGCTCGAGCAGCAGCCCGTCGCCGAGATAGATTCCGCCATGGTTCGGGGTTTTCGACGCGACCCGGCGCAGGAACACGTCGCCGGGGCGCGCCTGGCGCGCGGCGACGGCCGGATCGGTGGCGACGATCTCGAAGCCGGCGCGCTCGAGCCCGTCGAGATAGAGATCGCCCCACAGATCCGGCGCCTTCCACCACTCCCATTCGCGGGGGAATTCGGGCAGCTTCTCGCCGCGTTCGGCGAAGTAATCGCGGATCAGCGAGTAGCAGTCGCTGACGCCGTGCAGAAAGCCGCGCTGCGCGTGCCGATCGCCGTCGAACAGTTTCGGGCGGCGCAGCGCGTCGCCCCAAGCGCAAGCCAGTTCTCCGCAAGCCAGTTCTCCGCGGGCTGGTTCGCCGGGCGCGACCGGTTCGCCGGGAATGATGATCGCCCATGGGACGCCGGTTTCGATCTGCGCCGCCATATCCGCCGCCGAAGGCCACCAGGGACCGCCGGGATGCGAATGGATCACGCCTTCGAGATCCCCCGCGAGATAGGCGCGCGAAAGCGTCCGCGGCGCGATTTCGAACCCGGCCTCGGGGCGCGCCGCGACGTTCTCGCAGCGATGATAGGCGCCGGCGCGGACCAGGCCGCAGGATTCCAGCGGCGCGGCCTCGGCGGCGTGGCGGGCGGCGGCGGCGATGATGGCGGCGCTGAACGGGCCGCGCGGCTCGCGGAAGAATGTCGGGCTCATACGCCGCCGATCCGCCCAACGCCGGGAAAGCCGCCAAATGGCGTAACGGCGGTCGCGCCGAAGCGCGACTTGCAGTCCGACAGCCCCTTGCCGCATCTGTCCCGCGCCGCCGAAGACACGGCGTCGCCGGCGAGATTGAACATCGCCGCGCCGACATAGGGGCAGGTCGCGCGCGTGTAGCTGAACCCGCCCGCATCGTCGGGCGTGCGATAAATCAGCTGGCAACGGTTCAGCGCCTGGCGGCGCGGAAGCTGGACGTCCTCGTGATCGAGGCCGGATTTCAGCTGAAAGGCGATCAATGTCGGCGTCTGCTCGGTCTTGCGCGCGATCGTGTAGATCTCGACGCCCATATGCGCGTCCGGGTTCGGCTCGGCGCCATCGTCGAGAAACCGGCGCAGCGTGCGCAGGCGCAGCAGCCTGGCGCCGAGCAGATCGTCGAGCGAGGCGACCAGGGCGAGCAGCGCCGTCGCCGCGCTCGCCTGATCGCCATCCTCGCGCGCCAGGCCGAAGCTGAGACGCGGCGTCGGCAGCGGACCATTGGCCGACCATTCCCAGCCCTCGGAGCTGAACGGAAGCACGCTGTAGGTTTGACCGCCGAGCGCCGGCGCGGCGGCGTCGACCGGCTCGGGCGCGAAATAGAAGACGCCGCCGCCGATCGCCGTCGCGTCGAGCGTGTACAGCTCCACGACTTCGCCGATCTCCAGCTTCTCGAGCGCCGCCAGCATGCCATCGTCGAGCGCCTCCATCAGAGAATGTCCCATTCGCGCGTGAAGCTCGCCGACACGCGGTCGGCGGTCGGCGACAGGGTCGCGCGGCTCCACTCGGCGCAGGTCCAGAGCGTCGCCGAGCCGTCGCCGGGCGCGGTGTAGAAGAACGACGTCACGCCGCCCTTCGCCTCGAGAAACGAGGTGATCGCACTCGCCTCCGCATCCGTCAGCCCGTCCCATTCGAGCGTCAGCGTCTGCTCGAGCGCGTTCGGCCCCGGCGCCGAGCGCTGCGTGTAGCCGCCTTCGAACCGCACGCGGTTCACGCGCGGCCGCGACGCCTTGGTCGCGCCGCCGATGCGCGGCTGCCTCGCCGGTAAAAAGGTGTCAGGCATTCGCGAGACCTCACCCGTTTTGGATCGCCTCGCGCAGCATGCCGCCTGGCCGCAGCGAGCGCGATTGCTCTTCGATGACGATTCGCCGCACCGCGCCGGCGATCGAGGCGGCGATCGCCTCCGGGTCGCCGCCGGCGCCGCTGGCGTCGACCGAGATTGAGATTTGCGGCGCGAACGCGGCGACGCCGCCTCCGGCGCGCATCGGCGCCATGGGCGCGACAGGCGAGGGAACGCGCGTAACGGGACCACCATCGGCGAAGCGCGCGACTCGGCCGCTATTGAGCGCGTCGAGAAAGCCGCGATTGCGCTGCGCCACATCGGCGCGGATCACGTACTCGCCGTTCGAGAGCAGCGCCGGGATGCTGTCCGACGTCGCGGTTCCGGGACCGCGCACCGGGCCGCCGCGATTGAGCTGCAGCAGGTTCGAAAACAGCGCCCCGAAGAAACCGCCGCCGCCGCCCTGCCCGCCGCTCTTGAACAGATTGTCGAACAGGCTGTCGAAAGCGAAGTCGGCGGCCATGTCGGCGAGGCGATTGACGATCGAGAGCAGCGCCGCGTCGAGCGACTCCGCCGAACGGATCGTCGAGACGATCGATTTCGCCATATCCGCGAAGGCGCGGCCGGATGCGTCGCTCACCTCTCGCGTCCGGTCGCGCAGATCCGTGAGCGCCAGTTCGACGCGGCGCTTCGCCTCGATTTCGGCGTCGGTCCGAGAGACGACGCGGCCCCGTTCGGCGGCCTCCTCGCGGATCGCCTGCGCGAGCGCCGGCGTCAGCTCGAGCAATCGCCGATGCTGACGCGCGAGACGCTCCTCGGCCGTGCTGGTCTCTTCGATGACGCGCCGCGCCTCTTCGAGCATGTCGACGATGGGCGCCGGCGACGGAATGTCGAGCCCCGAGGCGCTCGTCGGCGCGCCCCGCGCCGGCGGCGCGGGGATGATTTCAGGCGGCGCGGGCGGC
>WURV02151562.1:0-17252 GCA_011762755.2 Epimenia babai | reverse complement strand
GTAAAAGAGATCACCAATACATATAGATAACGTGGGTAGGAGAGAGGTGTGTGGGAGATATCACCAATACATATAGATAACGTGGGTAGGAGAGAAGTGTTCAGGAGATATCACCAACACATAATTATAGACAGTGTGTGTAGGAGAAGGGTGTGTAAAAGAGATCACCAATACATATAGATAACGTGGGTAGGAGAGAGGTGTGTGGGAGATATCACCAATACATATAGACATGCCTGTAGGAGAGAGGTGTGTAGGAGATATCACCAATACATATAGATCACGAGGGTAGGAGAGAGGTGTGTAGGAGATATCACCAATACATTATAGACAATGTGTGCACGTAGGTCATCACTACACCGATATCTTAGCCTGTCAATCTAATGTATAACTATGATTCGAAAATACTTTCCCAATTTTGAATTTGCATAAAAAGAAAGAAGAGATTGAATAATTTAGATTAACCTCACCTTTAGCCTCGGTAGAGTCGATCTGAAAAAAAACAAGCCTTTTTAAAATTCATTATCGAAGTGTTTACATCGATAATTATGTGGTTTTTTTATTGTTTGGTATTGAATAGTTACAGGAAAGAGATCAGATTGGAAAGCGTAGAACCAATGGCTGACCAAGATTTCTGCTATGCTGTGGCAACGTTCGGTAGGTAATATACCCACCATATTGGCGAACCCAAGTCCCATGCTTAGCACGAGGAATCGCGACAGGTAAATCATTTCTTAGGTCAATAGGTCAATGCACTGGAGAAAATAATTCATATCGTGGTAGATGTACGGATGAAAAAAAAGGATGTGACAGTAGTCGTACAAAAACATTTGTGTGGTCAGTCCACAAAGGGAAAGTTAACTCATTTATGTGGTCTTGTCAAAAGGCTGAACGACGTACCAAAGCTAACGCTAGGAAGCAGACGCAGCACCGAGCGATCACGTGACAGATGACGCGTCTTGTACCCATGCTGTTGGATGATCTCAGGGATATCGAGGGCCCTCCATGGGAATAGCTGAAATTATTTCACGTAGCCATTTGTACGGAGTAAGTAACACGAGACAAGTATCTTGTGCGACGTGCATTAATGCGATACAGGAGACTTACGATTTGATAATGAATTGATTCCGACGTGCGGTAACCATACCACGTGGCGTACCACAAGATGACTGTACCACGTCGTGTACCACAAGAGGACTATACCACGTGGCGTACCGCAAGATGAATGTACCACGTCGTGTACCACAAGATGGCTATACCACGTGGCGTACCACAAGATGGCTAATACTCAGCATACGACAACTTAGCGATGCTAATATCACGCGATGTAGATAAAGATGTAAACTTAAATAGCGATTTATACACCGTGAAATAGAGGTATATGTTACAACTGTATTGCATATTATTTTGACATAAGATAATATATTCTTATCGATTAATTACATAAATTAATGTATCACAATCCTAGTTTACAATATAATATAACCTAAAATGCTATCCATTTTCACTTGTATAGTGAGAAATGGAGACAATATAAGAATATCTTCTAAGTGATATCCACGGATTTGATCAAGTTTAACCGTCCAGGATATACTGTACATATTTTAAGTTATATCGTGCATTTACTTTCGTACTTCTCTCGGCATTTCACAACCACGAGAATAAAGAAAACATATGTAATTTCACGGTGCCGTACTCTTTTCAATAACTATTCCTTGTGTTAATTTGGGCATTTTGGGCATTGGCGTGTCAGATCCGTGAGGAACACTATTGACCTCACAAAACCTTTGATAACAGGTTGAAACCTCGGGGTTTTGCTTCCGTTTTCTGTATATGTGAACATTCTTATTGCAAAATCACGACAGACTGCATATGTTATTCGTTATTCTCGGCTGACTGAAGAATTACAACGAGCTCAATGTCTGCCTTTTCAAAGACCGACGATAGGCAATTTATTAGGTATGGGGAATTCTTTTGTCGAGCCATTCAAAGAGATTTTCGTCGACACACCCAAATCGAGTAATTCTGTTCCGTCTTGAAACGTCTCAACACGACACGGATTATCATATTTAAACGATTTGTGGCATACAGTGCCCAGAACAGGAAGAACATTCCGAAAAAGGCCGTATAGTCATTAAAGAATTGGGTTGTCATCCTCACAAAATGATCGAAAGATATGACAATAATGCGTGGCGACCATTACTTCTCTGATATAACGGCGATACGCAATCAATCTGGCCACCGTCAAGACGTCACCTCCCCGTACCAGGAAGTGCAGTATCTACAATTGGCGTCTTTAAACAATTTGTCAACCATTCCGCCACTATGTCGTCACGCCAACTGTACCGACATGGGCCCTCACGTCAACGTCATGTGATGCTAAAATGCATTTCGAAGATAATCCATTATTGCGCAATCCCATGCGAATGTCGTATATAACTAATTCCATGTAAAATTCGTCTTACTCTGATTATGCTCTCCTCAACGACTATTCTAACGGTGGTGATCAACATAATTTGAAGACTTCAGCCAGCAGATTTCCATGGAACACCAACTCTTGCCAATCGGCAGTAAATACCTCACACACGAGACGCTCCTCTCATCAAAACCCTCGGTGTTAACATCAAGAATGTTTCAATCACTGCAGAATGTCAATAATAATAAAATAATAATAATAATAATCCATTTGTTTTTGAGGCTAATAACTAGTATGTCACTAAAGCGCCTATATACAATCGTGTAATAAATAATTACAATTTATAACACAATAGAATGTACATATAAGTTTAATCATAGCTTGACACAACCGTTAGATGAAATGAAGTGAAATTCTATTATTGATTTATAGTGTCCTTCCAAGACATGGCTATCTTAAGACACTTTAGAAATTTACGGTTACTATGAATGACTAGATATGGTTATGATGTACCTAACAGACGAGACGATCCACTCATCAAAACCCCCTGAGTTAACATTAAGAATGTATCAGCCACGACATATCGTTATGATATACCTAAAAGACGAGACGATCCCTCTATCTAAACCCACGAGCTTACCATCAAGAAGGTATCAATCGCGACAGAGGGCTGCTAAATTTCTGATAGACAAGATGATGCCACTTGCTAAATATATTTGTTATAATTTTTATTTCCATATCTTCCCTGAATTTACTTGCGCGCATTTGCGCTTGGTCTGTGTTTCGATAACACTGGTGTCATTGTATGATTATGTTTAGCTGTGCAGGGAAGTAATTTGAAAAAATACCAATCATCGTTTTTTAGATTTCCTCTAAAATATGTCATTATACTGCGTTAGAAAAGGCTTAGTCTGCAATTGGACAAACTAAATTGATTACGACCATTCAGAGCCCTATAATAACCATCTATTGGGGCACTAAGAGTTACGTCGTGTATTCAACAAAAATATTTCAACTCTGTTCTCGATTGATTCACCCGAAATTTTCTCTACTTCGCCTTATCTCGTTGAATCAGAGTAAAGCTAGTGCAATATCACGTGACATAAACTCGTTTAGGACACGTCTTAGTACTCATATTGCATCGTGCGAAACAAACGCAGAACCACGACGTTAACGGAAATCTTTTTCAGCAATGCTGTAGTTAGAAGCTAAGCAATAAGTATATGCTACAACACTGCTGAACGCGAAATTATTGGTTAGTGTATATAGTAGTTGTGGGGTACTCACCGATTCTTTCACGAAAGACTCGAGTATATCCTTCAAGTGTGCGACGCGTCACAGACCACACGGTGTAACAAGAATGGACTGCGAGAATCGCGAGAATCACGTGATTCCATGCTATAGTAAACCCTATAGAAGCTTAACTTTGTACGCCCATATATCTTTTCAGGTCTGGTTGTTGCTCTTTGTGATAACTCAGTGGAGAGCCGTAACAAAGCCTGACGTTCAATCCAAATACTAGCATGACACAAAAGCTACGTATCGTGTGTAGTGTGTACATATAAGTGCCTGTCACGATTTGTAGGGAGGTATACTGCGTGGGTTAACGGGCCGCCACGCCCCCTTAGACAGTCGATAAAATTATCGTGACAGTGTATTTAAAGCGCAAGCATAATTTTATTTAAGGACGATTACTAGGTTAATATAAAACTGATAAGGTCTGTATTTATAGGTTAATATGGAACCGACAAAGTTCGTATTTATAGGTGAATATAAAACTGATAAATTCAGTATTTATGAGTTTATATAAAACTAAAAATTAGGTATCTACAGATAATATAAGACTATAAGTCCGTATTTGCGAGTTGATATAAAACTTACAAAGTCCATATTCATATTTCGGGAAGTTCACCTAAATTTCTACTTCAGTTCGGTAGTTAAAGTAACAATCGAATTTTATACCCGCTCAACCACGCATGGTGCTCTGGGGTGGTTTACAAAATCACTTAAAAACACTTTTATGCGTTTCTATGCGCTAGTTAAAAAAGGCCTAATATAAAAATACAAATTCATTATGTTAATTAAAGTACAAATTCATTCTGTAAATAAATGGACGGAGATAAATGTAACAAATGATCGCTAACGAACGATGAAATTTATTAAATGTAGCCGTGTACAACCACAAGGATAACTTGGAGTAAGAAGGCGTAAAACAGACAATTAGGAGTATGCCGACAAAAATAGGTGTGACTTTAATTTGCACACAAAGTCGTAGAACTTGGTCATGGATCTAATATCAAGTGGTAGGTTGTTCCAGAGGGAAGAACCAGCCAAAGCAAAACTACCCCGACCGGTAGAGACACGTTTACATCGGACCGATTTGGCTAGACATTTATCACATGACCTCAAAGAACGATTGGGTTGATAAAAAGTTATGAGATCACTTATGTACATATGCGCCATGTTGTGCAATGGTAAATAAGTGAAGAAGAGACAGTTGAAGTTAATTAGTTGTCGGCGGTAAGTCGGCTTTGTGTAAGCCTATGGTTGTATTCGACGAGTGTTTGTTTTATTCTTTATATTTTGTAGTATGCCAGACAAACACTTAAATAGAAATTTCACCTTATTGAATATATTGGAAAATCGCTCATTTAAAGAAAGTTTGGCAAGATTTATCATGCTGCATCGATTGCTAAAAAGCGAAGTAGATCAACCGAAAAATGCTGACATAACTGAACTATATCTACAACTAAAGTATGTGTAAATTGCATTTACTGGGCCTCGTCTGTCCATTTGAATCGATTTGGTAGCATCAAGTAACAATAACAGAATTAAAAGGACGCTCTCTCGAAAACTTGAAATCAAAACGATTCCTGATCGTTTCATGCGCCTCTGTGGAGCAAGGCGCAGTTCTCGAGCGTCAAAAAACGCTTCCAAAACATTCGCCTTCGCTGTGACGTTAGCGTCTATCCGTGATGCCCTGAGCCGCTACAGATGTATAATTAATCGTTTTTACATATAATACTACACTAGATGTCCATCGTTTGTCAGTTCTCAGGTGTCTTCAGTCATTAAATCAATTAAGGTGTATTTCGAGACAATCTTGGTTGGCTGTTTGGAGCCAACAGTGATTTTAAACACTTTTTGTTTAGTTGTATTGTCTCTCAGCCCCTCTAGCGTATACTTAGCAGGTGTTTGTCTGGTAGCTTAATTAGATGCCCTATTTAATTGAATTGTCAATATTTTATAATTTCAGTCCATTCTTCATATTCGTATACCGTTGGGTTTAATATCATTTGAGGCCTTTTAATATGAACAGCTCTCCTGATTAAACTACGAATTCGGTCTAACTTGCGTCATTCAGTCAGGAATTTTATGGCGCACGCCGACATCGGATAGAAGGCGTCGAATAGCCTCCCCGCGAGTGCTAGACAGAACCTACACATTACGGATTGTATTCAACAACACGCAGAAAGGAATTCTCGCAGTTGTCAAACAAATAAACCCAAATACATTACATTGTTATTGTCCTATGGACTCCATTACGATATCCTCAAACTGGACACCTAACGACCACCTGTTGTTTGTGACCACGTACGCCGTATATCTATCTCACTAAGTGCCAAATTATCGGTGTCCTTAACTGCCACGGACACAATAGGTATAGTGCAGATAAAGATACGTGAATACGTCAGGAATGTACTTGGTATCATACTATATCTATGCATCAGTGACGACGAATAATGGAAGATTTTATTGTTGCTAATAGGACCGCCCTAATAAGCATGGTTGGGGATATTGAACGATAAAGCAAATTAGATGCAACTATTGGTGTAAATATTATATATATTTGGTTATAGATCTATACGTCCCCTGTAGATATTCGGTCCAGATAAAAAATATATATTGTACTCACCACGCGTAATCCTAAATTCTTAAATGACATCGCTCGATTTGTAAGTAAAAGTGTGACATTCTTCAAATATAAACCGAGTAAAATATAGAGTTGGCCATCTTGTACAAATGTATAAGTAATTATAGTCCGCCTCTATACACCAGTAGGTGTCCTGGCAGGTAGGATTAAAAATGTGAAAAATGTGATTCATAACGTGTTTATCAATAAAATCAATGTACGAAATAACCCCCAATAATAACTACATAACTTGCCAGGCTGTCTATACTGCGCATTGACTTATGTGGATCTAATCCTCACGCTAGGTCTCAGCAGGGGCTCTCGTTGTAAGCCGCTGCCATATTTAATTTTCAAAATTGCCCAAGTAAGTCTATCCTGACATATATATGAGATACGCGGTTGCATCATGTTGCCCTCTGTGTCTAATGACCGCACACCAGTTGCAAAATATGGTGTCTACGTTTAAATTTAAATTACAAACTAAATTTCTACAACACGTTATAATGACGTCATAATAGTATTCATCTGCATGACTAACTTCAATTGAGTAAGATTATATGAATAATTATATTATAGCAAACGTCCCAATGGTTATGTTCTACCACATATAAGCATATCCTATCCAGGTTCAGAGACTTTGTGACAACGTGGTAGATCGCCATCCAATCAGCGTTCGCGAACGAAATAATATTCCTCCATGTGCAATGACCTAAACAATAAAACTGGCGAGAAATGTACAGAAAAACCTACCTGATATGCGATCCCGCGACTTTCAGCAAACCGTCGTGGCTGAAGTTATAAAATAACTGCTGCTTTTCAATAATTAAAATACTAACTGCCATGGGCTCGTTCAACAAAAGGACATGTAAGTCTGTATTTATAGGCTGATTACCGAAGTAATCGTTGCGATAGGCCATCCTGGGCCCTTATAAAAAGACCTCACTTATAAGGGGTGGGAAAAAACACTTAGTGTGAAAAACCAACCGAGTCTGGGCAGACAATTGGCCTTTTTCCATTCACGCCACTGGTTACAGATGTCTACATATGAACTACATATGTCACACACTCCGCTAAGTCTATGATAGGATCATGTTTATTTACAATGAAATGACGACATAGCGGGCCCCCGTGGGCAATGGGGTTTCAGGCGTTTTCAGCCGAAAAACGTCACAGTTAGTATACTGGTTAGAGCGGGATTTGAACCAGGGACCCCCGGATTCAAAGACAAATGCTCTAATCACCACCCCAGCTGTCCCCTAACTAAAAGATCATAGAAATATATCCCAGTTTCTCTTGGGCTGTTGCTTCTGGTATAACCCCCGGTCCTCGTTTAATGAACACACTAAAAGATATTAATAAAAATCCAAACGCCGAACAGCAAAAACTCATGACCATAAAAATTATTCGTATTTATTTTATCACTTATGGCTAAAAGACATTAATATAAATATACATCTTATCCAGTAAAATATTGTAAATCCAGTAAAATACCGTAAATCCAGTAAAATACTGTAAATCCAATAAGAAACTGTAAATCCAGTATAATATCGCAAATCCAGTAAAGTACTGTAAACTCACTTAGATACTGTACTCTCATTGAGATGCTGTAAACTCACTGAGATACTGTAAACTCATTGAGATACTGTAACCTCACTAAAATACTGTGAACTCACTACGATACCGTAAACTCGCTAAAATACTGTGAACTCACTAAGATACTGTGAACTCACTAAGATACCGTAAACTCACTAAAATACTGCGTACTAAACAACCTCGATGTAGCATGATACATCAAAATGAAATGTACTAAATGAAATATATAACATAATAAAATATATCACATAGAGAAATATATCACAGATTGAAAGCGCCTCGCTTTAGATACAGGCCACATTTTGTTGTGTGAGTAAATGAAAGTAAATTAGGCATGTATATCCTGCACATTAAAGCTGCTTGCGCACCTTAGCAAATGACGGTTTTAGAGGACTCACAGGGGGTTGGCAGGTCTACAACAGGTGCCGGTAAGGCACTTGTAAATCTACTTTATAGTGTATATTAATTTGCGTTGCCACAAAATATCACCAGTACTTATTTATGGCGAAGTCGACCAGAACAACTGTACCTAAAGTACCTTGCCCAGGGATACAAAGGAAAAACACAATGGCATTTCCCGGATTCGAACCGTCCACCTTCTGGTTCGGAGATCGGCGTTCTACCACTGAGCCATGCCGTTCCCCGTGTTACTGTTCATCATAAATTTACATCAGCGAATCAGCAAAATTAACTTTTTTGAATAGTCAAAATAATTGCTGCATTCGTCGGAGTTAAATGGAGAGGACGCCGGCTGGTTTGATCCATGGACTAGTCAGTAAAGGTAAAGGTGATGTTTTGGTGCTACTTTATAATTAAATATCTGTCGCACGTACATTGCCCTGTTACATCCCTAATATATTTTTATAATAAACCATTCCACGACAAATCTTTCTCAATATTCAAGCACGAAGATTTTACTCATTTCCTAACGTGGAAGGCGCGGGAAAAAATCCCTGGTTTGTGCTGGTTGGAACTCGCAACCTCTCGCATGAAAGGCAGCGTTTCTAACCACTGCGCCACTGGCGCCAGTATATAACCCGTGGCGTATTTCGGACAAACAGCGCCAAAAACGCCATGCGACTACGAGGTCTGGATGATTGATACAGTGTTGTTCTGAGAGGGCTTCTTAACTCTGACGCTCCTGCATTTCAGATTCAATCTGGAGTACATGGCGCTGACCTCAACGCTGTCTCGTCTTCGCATTGTAAACCACCAAATATCGACAGATTCAGCGGAATGTGCCGACCGACATATGTGGCTCTCTGTTGGTGTGCGGAAACAGCGCAGTGATTGTACGAAGGGCGGCTGTTAGTCCGGACTCGCTGGTTTCACTATGGTCTTGTCTCCACCATAATAAATGAGGCTAATTCGTTCAAGAGAACCACAGCTGACTTAGGCCTAGGCCAACGATGGTCTATAAAACGAGTTATCCCAGCTTAGTGCGACCCACATTATATATAATTACTTGAATGTTAATAATTGTAAAGTCAACCCATTAACACGTGATGTTAATAGGGGTAGCCATTGCCAATGTGGTGCTCTGAATGGCCGGAGAAAATGCACAAAAACCTATACCTTTGATGGAACTCGAACCCACCACCCCCAGATAAGTGCTCTGGTGCTCTAAAGACCGTGGTGGTCCCATCAGAAATATAGGTTTTCTCTGTGCACTTTTCTCCATTAATATGTATACACTCTTATCGCTAAAATGTGTAGGCTTGTTTCTTCTCATGGCGACGTGTATGGTCGTTACCACGTGAAATAGGTCACACCACGATCTCATCATAAACACGTTTAAAGCCTTCGCAATGTCATTACAATGGAGGAAGTGTTATATACATGGTATATACAATTATAACAGCTCGGGTTTATTTAATCCACTAAAACGGTAGCACTAAAATCTGCTTGGTAATCACACTGAATAAATGCAGTGTTTGAATCCAGTATGAAAAAAATGCGGAGCTAAACAAATAAGCGAATGCCCCGAAAATAGAATACGCGAGTCGACGTGTCTTGACTGATACGAAGAGTAAATAAACTGGGCCTACAGCAGATAATACGAAGCCTTTAGTTATGTGGTTACCTTCGCCCCGACATCGACGTCGACGGCGCTATCAGAAACCGCGGTAACAGACTACAACATGGATGTGATAACCTTATTTCATGCTCACGTCCAAATGTTACTAAAATCTTGCTCCGAACGTCGAAATATTTGCTGAAAATGACACTGTGGTAGTACAAGAAAAGGCCTTTTGAGACATTTACTTTAGTGCAAGACAATGCCTTTTTACTTTACGTCATCTGTTGGATATCGTTTTTTCTTTTATAACACTTGATATTGTTGCACGAAAAAATATATTGATACAACTATTCTTTAATTAAGGGTGAGAGTGTGGCCTTTTGGGAAAGTGTTTAATGGTTTAAAGAACATAATGAAGCAATGATAAAATTACTTAAAAGTTAAAAGAAAACATTATAAATTCATAGACACAAATAAAAAGGTTTTGCATTTCATCACTGTGTGTAAAATATTCATCTAACCAGGTCACGTAATATAGGTCATGGGCGACATGTAATTTTATTCATCTAATTAGGTCATGGGCCACATGTAATATTATTCATCTAATTAGGTCATGGGCCACATGTAATATTATTCATCTAATTAGGTCATGGGCCACATGTAATATAGGTCATGGGCCACATGTAATTTTATTTATCTAATCAGGTTGTGGGCCATGTGATATATTCATATAATCAGGTCAAAGGCCTCATATGTATATATGATTATTTAATTATGTTTTATGTGGTTAAGTGCGATTTCACATCTTGGTCAGTGAAGATTTCATTCATGAATACGATCACGAAAATCATCAGTGTTGCTTCCGCATCCAATACAAGGAGAGACAACCGGTGTTAACAGCGTTGCAGGTTACTTGATTGCTATGACAACAGGCGGGGTGATACAAACAGATGATCCGGGAGGCGTCTTGGGAGGGTATGGCACATCTGAAAAATCCGTCGAATATAACTCAGTGTTAGAGAATAGTGTGGGGCAGAAACATAGGAGTGTTCAATGAAGAAACATGGTGTAAGGTAACACAAGTTTGATGCCTGAAAACTCACACAATTTTTTGCACAAGCTGGAGTCGTTGAATAATTTTAGAAGACACGTTGAGCAATACAAAATTACAATAATCAAGGAGAAACGGAATGCAAAAATACACGATGAATTCATTCCGCTATATGAGAAATGGAATGCAAAAAACGCAATGAATTCATTTTGCTATATGCGAAATGGAAAGCAAAAGTATTGAATAAATTGATTCTGCTATATGCGAAACGGAATGCAAAAATACACAATGAATTCATTCTGATATGTGAAACGGAATGCAAAAATACTGAATGAATTCATTCTGCCATATGCAAAACGGAATGCAAAAATACACAATAAAATATGCGAAACGGAATGCAAAAATACACAATGAATTCATTCCGCTATATGTGAAATGGAATGCAAAAATACACAATGAAATATGTGAAACGGCATGCAAAAATACACAATGAATTCATTCCGCTGTGGTCCTGTGGAATAGAAAACCATATATGTCTAATGTATTGGAGCTGTATGAAACATCAGCAATATATATAAGTGGATGCTGTGAAATTTCTGTGATTTTCTGTTTGTTTTTGATACATATCATATAGAGTGATATACATAGACCGATGAGATTAATCCAATTATAAGATAATGTTCAACATAGTAAATGTATACACAGATAATACAGTGGTGATACCTCTACAGATCAGACCGAAAATACAGCAAAAGTATCAAGAACGTTATAACGTGCTTTATCAAGTCATGTACAAGGTAAGAAGGGAAACTACATTTATAGACAGCAAGTATCAGCCAATAAAGGCCCCCATAAAATGACTAAAGGGAGGTGAATACTAAAATGATTGTATGATATCAGTAGCCGTATTAGTCTTGTAAAGGGAGAGAAATGCGACACCAATTGAATGGGACATGAGTTTTGAGACAAAAACAAAATTTGTAAACAAGCTTTCGCATAACTTTCGTATACCTACGGAAGGTGACAGGTTAGATATAGCCACATCGCTGGCACTGCTATCTCTAGGTGAGATTGTGTTACTGACCATACCTACGGAAGGTGACAGGTTAGATATAGCCACATCGCTGGCACCGCTATCTCTAGGTGAGATTGTGTTACTGACCATACCTACGGAAGGTGACAGGTTGGATATAGCCACATCGCTGGCACTGCTATCTCTAGGTGTGATTATGTTACTGACCATACCTACGGAAGGTGACAGGTTGGATATAGCCACATCGCTGGCACTGCTATCTATAGGCGGGAGAGGTGTTGGTTGGATGGGTGATACTGCCACAAGAGACGTGCCGTCGGATGCCCTCAGTTTGCTGAACCTGGACCCATGGAGCGCTGCCATTGGTCGACTCACGGTAACGTAAGACCGTGCATTGTTCTGATTGGTACTTCCAAACGTCTCCAGCTTGACATCAGAACTAAAGCATAGAGTAAAAGAAACTGTCAAATTTCAATAGTAGTATATGTTGTGTCATACATAGTTCAACACTATGATAAATTCACAAATACAAACACGGTGATAATAAAACCAGTTGCGCTGAAAAACATGAGAGAAATAAACCGGAAGGTCATGAGTTCAAGCTGTGCCAGACGCAAGGTTATATCCCTACATTTGTCTCGAGTTATTGAGAGAACCATTGTGACTATCTCTGTTACATTGATGATTAAACATTATTTAAGTAGCTTCTTCCGGAGTTAGCCATTTCATGACAAATGAAAATAAAGAAAGTCAAATGACAGACTAAGATAACTGGAGATAAATGCACTAAAAAATCTTCTGTGTGTGTGATCGGACCAAACCTACGACCTCCAGAATTATTGGTCCAGTGCTCTATCAACTGAGTTACAAGGGGCAGACTATTGCATGCACATTTAGGTATTTAACTCCCCTTGGAAAACATACTGGTATTCTAAATCAATTGGTAGAGCACCAGATCGGTTATCTGGAGGTCGTGGTTTCGAGTCCCATCAGAGGTATAGGTTTTTTCCTGTGCATTTCTCTCCAGCTATTCATAGAATCACATTGGCTACCCCTATTACCATTACATTAATATTAAAACACCGCAAAAATCAGCCAATCAATTTATAGTCCATCATCATGCTTGTTACAGATATCTGTGGATATCGCTGGCTATGATATACAGACTTTAAACATCAGTGGTTCTAAAAAACAGTGTTAAATACGTAAATGCCAGGAGATAGCTTGCCCCTGTAGCTCAGTTGGTAAAGCACCAGACCGGTTATCTGGGGGTCGTGGGTTCGAGTCCCATCAGATGTATAGGTTTTTTTACTGTGCATTTCTCTCTACATTTCTGGCTACCCCTATTACAATCAGATTAATAAATATAGTAACACTAATGTCAGACTAACGTCACATTATTTTGACCAATCAAAGTGCGGTTTACATCCAGCTCTAGCAGTCTTGGTGTGTCATATTTCATTCTAGTTGATCTTGAAAATGTGTGGGAGTCCTCAACCTACATCATGACATTGACCTTATGACCTTGTTATTCTATCAGATTTTAGCCAACATAATTATATAAATTGTATCACGTACAACAAACAGGATGTGGTAAAATCATAAATTCTTGTTTAATGTATCATTTTCATTGCTATATTTATACATATAGAGCCTTCATCCCTAAAGATCTGTTGTTATTAGTTACTGTCAAGACTGGTCAAAATGTTTATGTAACGATCTAAGGATCTCTAAACGTTATACAGTGAGGTTTCGATAATCGATGATGAATACAATTTGGTCTAAATAACGATCATGTGAAGCAATTACGCAGCACCTGATGTGTCAAACAATCTGGAAAGTGAACAAGCCAAGACCGATAAAACGCTTAGCCTTTTCTTTGGCTGGTGCTTTTAACAATGAATTGCATTAATTGGATGGGTAAAACATCCTTGATTCTTCAAACATCGTAAAATAGCTGACAAAATTGGGCCAAAAGGGGCAGAAACATGTTGAGGCAAACAACTGTTTGGTGAGAATCATGGCTTCAACAAATCTAATATCACCAACTTCGTAGAAAATATTTCAGAGATACCCATACCCGAGCAGATAGAAAAGAGAAATAAGAAATCAGCAAATGGCCGCAGGAATTGTTACATTAATTATTATTTGGAATGTATTGCGGATATCTTTGTATCATTAGATACAATGACGATTGTAGAAGAAAGTGAAAGATTTTGCGAAGATTTTCACTCGAGTGAAAATGTTTAAAAAGTAGAGTATCATGGTATCAACACTGGAATAAAAATTAGAGATAGGAAAGGTGAAACAGAATCATAAAACCGTTAACAGTGGCAATCGCTGCAAATTGTAGGGTTAAACTATAAAGAAATATTTCTTTTAATAATGGTAATAATTATAATCCTCTAATAATGGGAATGGATTTGTGAAATTAATACAGGAAAGGATGGAATGAGACTTGTATTAACAGGATGATAGGAACGGGACTCACATTCCAGAAGGCGGATCCTGCGATGGAAGAATCTGAAACGAGACCCGCGCCCTCCAGGCTGATTGGCTCGAGGGGCGGGAGACTGTAACGGCGGGAGAGGAGCGTGTCGTAGCGCTGCGGACAATAAGAGTTGGTGAGTTGGTGGGGTGAAGAATGGAGTGCTGTGGTACAGTGTGATAAAGCAACTGTGGGTTGGTGAGTTGGTGGGGTGAAGAATGGAGTGCTGTGGTACAGTGTGATAAGAGCAACTGTGAGTTGGTGAGGTGGAGAATGGAGTGCTGTGGTAGAGTGTGATAAGAGTGAGTGAGACTGAACTACATTAGTACTGACTGCCTTTTATAAAGATCCCATTCCATGCCACAACAAATTTTTCTCAATATTCAAGCACGAAAATCTCGCTCATTTCCTGTTGTGGAAGGCGCGGGAAAAAAATCCTTGGTTAGTGCTGATTCGAACTCGCAAATTCTCGCATGAAAGGCAGCGCTTCTAACCACTGCACCACCGGGGCTGACAATACATGTCAAGGATTTCACTGTATGAGATGAGCACGATTTACATATGTGAGGAAGATTTACATCGGGGTGGCTAATGGTAAAATGACAGATTTTTTACAACATGGCTGTAAATACTGCAAGTCAGGACCGGCGCGATGCAGTGGTTAGACCCGAGGTGTTTCATGCTAAAGGTTTCGAGTACCAATCTGTACAAACCTGGAATTTTTCCCGTGTCTTCCACCATAGGAAATGATGAAGCTTCTCATGCATGAATATTGAGAAAGATTTGCGGTGAGATGGATAATTGTAGAACTTCTTGAGACTTTAAGGAGACAATATCGTAAGTCCTTGACATCCACTACCATTTATTAATCAGCATTAAAACCCTGCCTATTTCCTTTTCCATTCCTTTCTGGATATCGATGTTATTGGGAGTGAGAAAGCGGTCCAACATTGATGAGCCAGCCAGGATATACTTGAGCTGGATATACCACATACCGACCTACTTAGCTACCTACCTGCGTGCCTACCTGCCTACATTGAAGTGGTACATACCGTCAAGGAAGATTTCTGAGCATCAGTGAGGGACGCGTTGTCACCGCTCTTTGCGTAAGTTTCCCAAGTTAATCCAGCACTCTTGGACCGCATCCCATATGCCTGATTCATCTAAGTTGTAACCATGGTAACATGCGTCTATAGTAGCTGGCAAATTTGAAATGAATTGCAGACTATGGTAAAGGGTGCATTTATTAGAAAAGGTAAATACTTGACAACCCTTGTGATTTCTGCTGGAGAAAATTGCACAGAAAAACCTATACTTCTGATAGCATATACTATCAGTAGAATAATTTTTTTCTGTGCATTTCTCTCCAGCTTGTCAAAGAACCAGATTGGCCACACCCATTATCATCATGTGATTTCTGTATAAATATTCATATAATCATTATAAAACTGATGTCTGTATAAAAGTAGTTTTCACTAGATATAGAGATATAGATATATTTATATATCGTATGTTAATGAGATGCTAATGAGATGTTAATGAGAGGTAGCCATGTTGGTGGATGTATTACGTGAGCAGATTTATTACCATGATTGAGACCTTAGACTCCACTGTGTTTTACTGAGGCATCCAATACCAAAAGTACACCTCGGGCAGTCGCCTGTCAAAGCTCATTTCGTAGAGAATCGAAGAGGGCAGTTGGAAGTTCTGGGTTTAAGACCCATGAGTGGGGAAGATTTTTCTCTGTGAATTATCTCCCCCTTAATAGACGTATGAGTCAATCATTTCAGTTAAACAGAATGAAAATCACTAACTCAAGTGCATGCACACCGGGCACTGATACTAGATCAATCAAACAGAGTGACATAAATAGCCAATATGATAATTCTGTGCGGGGTGTATCCTATGCGGGAGTAATTTATCATTAGTTAATATTGCTAGCAACCTTCAGTTTTTGAGCGATGCTCCTAGCATTGGTGGCAGGGGTGGGGGCAGGGGCTCTAGTCGGGGTCGCTGTTGCTGCCGGAATGTGGTAAGATCTACTTAACTTGAGTGGCCCAGGATGGTGCTTGCTTCTGGATATCATGTTAACGCTTGTTAACACCGTTGTAGGTTTATGCTGAATACGGTGAGGGGGTGAGGGGGATTTATTCCGGGAGCGTCACGGCTCCAGTGAACTCAAGGCCAATACTGTAAGTTTGGCTAGGCAGGGGATGTTGTCTATATGCAATATAAATTTTGCACACTCTGTTAACTGTGAGATTGGTGATGATAATGTACAATTTACTTTCTACATTTTTGGACAATGCATCATAATCATACAGTATGATCTACATCCAAAACACAGGCACATCAGAGAATGAAGCCAGGGAATAACCACATATCATTGCTGAAACCTAAGCATAACGACATATCTTTTCTGAAGCCAAGGCACAACCACATATCATTTCTGATACCAAGGCATAACCACATATCATTTCTGATACCAGGGCATAACCACAATTCATTTCTGATACCAGGGCATAACCACAATTCATTTCTGATACCAAGGCATAACCACATATCATTTCTGATACCAAGGCATAACCACATATCATTTCTGATACCAAGGCACAACCACATATCATTTCTGATACCAAGGCACAACCACATATCATTTCTGATACCAAGGCACAAGCACATATCATTTCTGATACCAAGGCACAACCACATATCATTTCTGATACCAGGGCATAACC
>WURV02151551.1:5345-17255 GCA_011762755.2 Epimenia babai | reverse complement strand
TTTATAACGACGATGGTGGTTAGGAAGTTTGTCTGCACATGGGAAATGCATTACTCATTAAAAGAGTGGACGGTACTCCCATGACCTCATGGATCTAGAAATATTTCCCCATGAATTACAGATTTATTACGCGCTCTGATCGAAGCTAGAGAATGGGATATCACCATTGAATGCCGCTCACTTATTGCTAGTAATGATCGAAAGAAGAGCAAACTTTCCCTCAATCACCCTAGGTTTTCCGGAGCATTCATTCTTCATTTAAAGTCATTTCCGAATCTAAATCCTACAAAAAAACACACGACAAACCGTCCCATTTTCTGGACACTACTCTATAACATTCTTTTTGCCAATTTCAAAAAGACAAAATCTCTTCAATGCTATTCTTTTTCGTGCAAAAAGCTTAAGCTAGACAAGTAAAAATCGCTATTTAACCGGATACAGAAATACTTGTGCGCGAGGCGGTTTCCAGAAGTTGGCACGGAGTATGCTGCTGCCAAAAGCCGTCAGATACCTAGCTTTTTGGAAGGTTTTTGCCATGAACAGACTACATTTTGCCCCTCTACTTTTCCCTCTTTTAGCTCTCACCCTATCCGCACAAGACTACCCCATCCAAGAAGAATTACGCGTCAATCTCATCGAACTCGATGTCAAGGTTCTCGATTGGCGTGGCAAATACTTACCTGGCTTAACCATCGATGATTTTGAAGTTCGCGAACAAGGCGTGGTTCAATCCATTGACAAGCTGGAAGAAATCCAACTAGATCGTCTTCCCGATCATGAACTTGAAGATTACAAATCTCGAGTCATGATTCTCCTCGACTATCAAAATTCTAGATTTCGCACCATCCGATATGCCTTTGATGAGCTGCGCGAATTCGCCAAATACCACTACGACAGCTTCAGTGAAGTCGGTCTCGCTATCAATGTCGGCGGCATCGCCATGATTTGCGATTTCACATCGGATCCCGATGTCTTTTTGAAAGCAGTCGATACAGCTCAAAAAAATTATCGATTCACAAATTATCGCCAATCTGACATTCGACATTTCGAAAATCAGGTGGAAGTGTTGGGCCAATTCGTCCGATATATCGGTGCTTACTCAGGTAAAAAGAACCTCATCTTGGTATCTGAAGCTTGGGCCACAGCCAATCGGCCGGGACAAGCCTTCACCAGCCTGGACTCAGAAACATCTATCAATAGCGATAAGGTAACGAGTCTCAAGGACATTCAAACCGTCTGCATGAATCAAAAAATATCCATCAATGTCCTGCGCCTGTTTCACCCTTCCGATTATGGTGCCAGTGCCGGCAGCCCAGGCCCTGCGCTAGGCCCTGCGAATTCGGCTATCGATTGGACGGCAAATCTCGCGACGGCCACATCCGGCTATTTATTCAGAGCCAACACCAAGTCCATCAAGAAAATGGTCGATCGCGCCATTGATCTTAATGAGCAGTACTACCGCATTCGCTATTACTCCAATTACAACGGCAGTAAATATCGGCGCATCAAAGTGAAAGTGAAGGGTCTCAACACCTTTGCCTATACATTTAACGGCTATTTCCCAGGCAATCGAGAAATCACGCAACAGGATGCTCAGGCTGACATGAATGTCATTTCATCCAAAGCTGTTGATCTCAAAATGGGCACCAATTGGATGCGATACGAACGTTCCGGCTGGAAAAAGAAAACGGCGCGCTATGTCATGAGTCATCGACTTTACGATATCCAAGGCTCACTCGTTGTTGAAAAAGTGCTCACCGGAGAAGTTCAAGTTAGAAAAGAAAAAGGTAGCTACCCCAAAGCTCCCATTGTTAAAAGATTTTCATTTGATTTATCACCGAGGACTCGTCCCGGCAGATTAGAAACTGAGGTGACGGATCTCGTCACTGGTAAAAAAGTTCTCTTTGAACATCGCTGGGACACTATTTAGGAGCGGGGCCATTTTGTGAAGTTGTCCCTAGGGCAAGTTCACAAAGGCTCTTTTGGCCTCGATGGTTTTACCGTCGAGGCCTTTTTCTCAGGTCACATCACCCCTAAGCGACAACCATTTCATCAGCTAGTTCCTCTTTTGTTGCCAGACGAACTTTGATCACTGAAACATCAAAGTAAAGTGTCTTGCCTGCTAGCGGATGATTCTCATCAACAACCACGCCTCGATCAGTCACTTTTTTAATCGTCAATAACTGCTTTTGCCCATTCTGTCGCTGGGTCTCGAAACACATACCAGGCTCAAGGGGTTCAAGACCGTTAAATGCTTCGAATGGTAGCGTTTTAATAAGTGTCGGATCAAAAGTGCCATAGCCATCTTGGGGTTGGATTTTTATTTCAAACTGATCCCCCGCAGTTTTCCCCGCAAGCTCTTTTTCCAATCCAGGAATAATTTTTTGAGCACCGTGTAGGTATTGCAACGGCTTTTTCCCTGCAGAAGCATCAATGACAGTCCCATAATTGTCCGTCAGACGGTAATGAATGGTAACCATACATTGATTGCTGATAATCATATTGAACTCCATGCTTTCTCTCAATTCAGTCATTGTTTGAACTACGGTTAGTTCATTGACTTAGATTGTTCAAGTTGGCTGCAAACAGTCTCTATAACGTTGAGACTTGGGACCTTATTTCGATAACCAGATGGCTGGTTTTCCATTTTCTGGCAATCCTTGGGCCAAAACTGGAAAATGAGGAAAAATTTATGAGCCATTCGTAATCACCTCGGATGCCACAAGAGAAGAGAAACGCCTTTCCTTGTAGGCTCCCAATTATTTTGCGTTGCTTTTGAAGCCAATTCACAGAAGAGCTCACTGGTAGGCAAAAAAACTAAAGCCGCTTGCTGATGGATGAACTCATTGACGAATCGCTTAAAAGGTCATGTTCCTACTTGTTAATACGATGTGAAGGACAGACTTCCCTCACAGCTGGAATTGATTTATTTTTTTAGACGCTCTGCTAGAAAAACTGCAGGATGTTGCACCAGTAACGGCAGGTTTCGCAATTGGATTCCGGAACGCAATTGATACAAACATCCGGGATTAGCGCTCAATAGCACGCCAGCATTCTGATTCTCTTTTAACGTTGCTTCAATATCGTCCAGCTTTCGGTTCAACACAGCTTGCGACAGGGAGGGTTGCGCCACATTGTAAATGCCACCAGCTCCACAGCAGCGTTCAGCGTCTTTTAATGCTTTGAAGGTTACGCCAGGAATCTGCTCAAGAAATTCGCGCTGTATTTGGTCCGATTTCTGGGCGTGAATTTGGTGGCAAGGCGCATCGTATAAAATAGTCACTTCAGGTACCAATTTGAAGTGCTGACCGGACAGGATTTCGCTCTCTGAAAGCAAAGACAGCAAGTCCATCACCAGGCCAGGCCATGGAAAATCAAGTACTGGTTGAGCACCCGGCGAATTTTCAAAGCATGCATGGAAATGCTTCATATGAGCAGCGCAACCAGCAGCATTCACGAGAATAGCTGCATAAGAATGCATACTAAATGCATGCGAATTTGCTATGGCCAATTGCTTAGCGGATTGCTGAAACCCTTTGTGGGCATGGAGTGCACCGCAACAGCCTTGGGTTTTAGGAAGATCGACCTCGTAACCGGCGGCTTGCAGCAGTGCGATGGAGGCGGTATGAATTTCATGATCCGCCACATCCATCACACAGCCCGTGAATAGGGCGACCGTCTTTTTGGGGTTTGCCATCTTTGAAGGCTTGTAACTTCTTTTAAAAGATGAGCCTTCAAAGTGGGGCATCAATCTCATGGCCGCCGACCAGGATCTGGGGAGCAATTTGGTTAATCCAAATACGGTCATCGCCTTTTGAATACCTAAGACTCGGACAAGCCAACCCAATCGACTAACCCAGAGTGGCCCTCTCCCTGAAAACAGCCTGTCAAACAGTCTATTTTGGAGTTTCAGCCACCTGCTGTCTGAGGATTGTTGTTTGAAAACTGCGGCACGAGTTTTCTCGAGCAGGGATCCATAGGCCACATTTGAAGGGCAAACAGATTCACAAGCACGGCAATCCAAACACCGTTCCAAAGGCGCGAGAACTTCAGGTTCGGGAGCTAGTTGTTCTTCCCACAATGCTCTCATCAGGTAAATGCGACCTCGTGGTGAATCTTGCTCGGCCCCCAGTTCTCCGTAGGTGGGACATGAATCCAAGCAAAGACCACAGTGAATGCAATTCATTACCTCATCAAAGTTAACACCTTCAAAAAGGGGCGATTGCGCGGCCTTCGAGTGAGATCGGTTTTGACTCATGCGCCACCTTCAACCGTAGGTTTAGAACGGGACGTAGCGCCATAAAATGAATTCCAGTAAAAGTCGTTGGGATCAAGTTGCTTTTTAAGCCGCCGAATCAACCAATCATCGGATCGCGAGGGGAAAAAGGTTCCGTACTGAGCCAAAATTTCGACAGGCGCATGGATGCATTCCACCCATCCCCACTGCCCCACTTTCTGCAGCACTTTCTTGATTTGAGGGATCTTTTCACTTTTTGCTTTGAAAAAAACATGGGCATCACCACCAAAAGGATGTAGAACGACATCGTCGATACCCTGAAAAACGCTTATCGCCTCTTCACTATTGAAAGAGCTCGTTGAACCGACGATATGAAAGTGCCAATCATTACCATTCTGCTGCTGAACGCTTTGTAGAAATCCCGTTTGTCGTGATCTCGTCTTTGCCCAAGCCATGACATCAGGTAACTCGCCTTCAGGCTCAAATTGCCAGAACTCATTCAAGTATTCTTTCATCCACTGATGAAGGCGTTGCTGACGTGCGAGATTCCCGGAATAGCCAAAAGCGAAGTACCACCAGGTGCTATGGCGACGTATCTGAACCCAATCCAGAGGCATTTTTGCACTTATCATCGCTTGCAAGGATTTCCAAGCCGACCTTATTGCATCCCAGCTGTCATTTGCCTGAAAAGCACAAAAACCAACCATCGGGTGTTGTTTTTGAGGTACGAGGCGGAAATTTACCGTCACCAGGCAACCCAAACCTCCGCGACTACCAATCATCATCCTCGTGGCGTCATAACCCGTGACGTTTTTTACCACCCGTCCACCAGCTTTTACCAGGTTGGCAGAACCATCCACATATTCGACACCGATTAAATAATCTCTCATGCCACCGCTAAATAAACGATCCGGGCCAAAATCATTGGCAGCAACCATGCCGCCAATAGTTGCCGCTTCATACCAAGCATTCACCGGCAGTTCCATGCCGTGCTCAGCTAACACGTCATGAAGCTCGCGGAACTTCATAGAAAGTATCACACCTCTCTTTTCACGGTACCTAGTCCCTGAACCAAAGAGAGTCACTTGTTTTCCAGCCGTCTGCAAATCCCTTAACGTGTGAAGAAGTGCCTCGGCCGAGACTGGTTGAAGTGCTGTATCCATCAAACTGAAACACCTGATTTTGACATGAGAAGCTTGACATCCCCGCATTTACCTGGCGTTGGCAACACCTTGCCTGGGTTCAACAACCCCCTTGGATTAAATACCTGGCGCAAACGAACCATATTCTCTAGATCCGCTTCGTTGAATACCGCATGCATGAGTTCCGTCTTTTCCAACCCAACGCCATGTTCCCCCGATAAGGTACCGCCGACACCAACACAGGCTTGCAGAATGGCCTCCCCGGCTTTCAGCGTCGCATCAATCTGATCTTGATTCATGGGATCGTAAAGAATAATGGGATGCAAATTGCCATCGCCTGCGTGAAACACATTGCCGATCTTTAGTTGAAACTGATCGGCAATATCCGATATTTTTTCCAAGATCTCCGGCAATCTGCTTCTCGGAATCACACCGTCTTGGGTGTAAAAACTCGGCGTTATCTGACCCAAAGCACCAAACGCTTCTTTCCTAGCTTGCCAAATAGCTGCTCGTTCAGCCTCATCCTTCGCCAAGCGCAATTCACTTACATGATGATGGCTTAGAATGTTTTCAATTTGAACCACATCATCGGCCAAGCCCTCTTCTAAATCTTCCAATTCAATAATCAGCAGTGCTGCAGCCTCCACGGGAAAGCCTACTTGAAAGGCTTGTTCAACCGCCTGGATGATCATTTGATCCAACATTTCCAAAGCTGCCGGAATCACACCTGCGGCAATAATGGCTGACACAGCGCGAGAAGCATCTGCAACCGTGGGGAAAATGGCCAACAACGTACGAACACCCTCGCTAACGGGCGTTAATCGACAAATTACTTTGGTGACGATGCCGAAGGTCCCTTCGGAACCGATCATCAGCGCGAGCATGTCCGGTCCGGGTGCACCCCAAGCTTTCCCACCCATCGTTACGACTTCACCATTGGGAAGAACCATTTCCAACCCCAACACATGGTTTACCGTCACGCCGTATTTAAGCGTATGCGGCCCTCCGGCATTTTCGGCGACATTCCCCCCGACGGTGCAGGCTTTTTGCGAGCTTGGATCCGGAACAAAGTGGAAACCAAATTGCGCGACTTCTTTAGAAATATGCAAATTCACTACGCCTGGGCCAACAGTCACCGTGCGGTTCTCTAAATCTATATCTTCAATCGTCTTAAAGCGAAACATCTCGATGATGGCACTACCCTCATGGGGCACTGCACCACCGGACAAACCGGTCCCAGCTCCCCTTGGCAGGAAAGTGATGCCAGCATCCGAAAGCAGCTTTACAACTGCGACAAGCTGATCCCGATCTGCGGGATAAGCCACACCCATGGGCAGAGCTGTGTGCAGGGTAAGACCGTCACATCTGTGGGTGAAACAGGTGACCTTGTCATCCTTTACCCAGGCTTTCCCTAGAATTCGAACAAGTTCCTTGCGGATTTTTCTTGGAAAGGCCATGCCCACTCGATCTTTGCAAAATTATTACGATGGGCCTACTTTTGCAGATTGATGAGCAAAGAACAACCCCTCCCCCCTCATGCCAAATAAGATCAGGGCATATGACATGAGAGAAAAGGGGCTAATTCAAGGCGATTCATGCTTTCATCGCGTTACACAGTTTTTTGATGAGATCCGCCAATTGCCTAGCGTTTAACGGAGATCATCCGCTGAATTTCTTCGCCATGGCAACAAAGCAACATGGGGAAAAGAGAACACCCCCTTCCCCTCATGCCACTTAAGGTCAGGGCATATGACATGAGGGGAAAAGGGGTTAATTTGCGAGCGTTTCATCTCTATATTTCGTTACATTTTTTTAAAAAATTCTTCCCATTACTTAGTTTTTAAAAAGGCTCACCGACCGGAATGGCTCGGCAGCGTTATTTGTGTTGGAGAGAACAACCCCTCCCCCTCATGCCACTTAAGGTCAGGGCATATGACATGAGAGGAAAAGGGGTTAATTTGGGGGCGATCTATCCCTTCATTTCGTTACAAAGTTTTTTCGAGGGTATGGATCGCTTCACTAAATTCATTGCGTGTTTCATCCGCTGTAATTCTTCTGCAATATTGACTTTCAGTTGGAGAAGCCTGTTTCCATGGCGAACGGTTGTGGTTTTAGCCACTGAAGATGGAGTGGCCTTTTTTGCCCCTGCTTCAACTGCATTGCCATCCAAGCAAGCCTGAAAAACCGGACCAATCCAAGCCATAAGGCATGTCCCGGTCATTCTCATCAGCGACTCCCATTTCAATACTCTCTAGCGCCTTCAATGGAGTAACCGAAACGGATGGTCATTCGGGGACATTTTTTCTAAAAGTTTTTTTGTTGGCGAGAAATGGAAGGGGAAAAGCTTGGCCTAACCCCTTCCGGGTAACGTTTATTTCCCCTCGTATGGGACGCCTTCGGTGATCCAAGCTTCAGCAGGCTCACCTTTTAAATAGTGATCGAAATAGGCTTTCATTTTTAAGGTGTAGTCCAACTTGTTGGCATATTGCTTCAGATGATGCGGTTCGCCTCGGTATTGAAGGAAAACAACTTCCTTATCAAGGCGGCGCATCGCCCAATAAAGCTCGATACCTTGTTGCCATGGCACGGCCTCATCAATATCGCCAAATTGAATCAGCAGCGGCGTCTCAATCCGGTCGGCAAAAAACACTGGCGAATTCTCGATATAGAGGTCCCGTTTTTCCCACATGCTCCCACCAATGCGGCTCTGACCCATTTCATACTGGAATTGCCGGGCCAACCCGGACCCGAGTCGAATGCCGCTATAAGCCGATGTCATATTGGAGACCGGTGCTCCGGCAACTGCAGCTTTAAAGATATCAGTTTGTGTAATCACATATGCCGTTTGGTAACCACTCCAGGAATGGCCGTGCAACCCAATCGCATCAGGATCCGCAATCCCCATATCTACTATTTTTTGTACACCTGGCACCAAACATTTCACAGCTGCCGGCCCTGGCAATCCCACATCGAAGCGAATGTCCGGCAGGAAGACGGCATAGCCATTGCTGCTGTAGAAAGGGAAATTCGGTCGGTGGTTAATCACCATTTGGTTGAATTGATACATGCGCTGCGAAAAGAAGCGGTAGTAATAAACCAACACGGGATAGCGTTTACCCGGCTCGTAATTACCCGGCTTGATAAGTATTCCTTGGAGCGGCTTACCGTCTGCACTGGACCAGGACACGAGCTCAGGATCCCCAAAAGCGAATTTTTCGATTTGAGGGTTTTCATTCGTGAGTTTTACCGGCTTTTTAAAATCCATTGAGGTGATCGACAGATCCGGGAACTCTTTCAAATCTTCCCTTGTGAAAAGGAGTTTGTTCGCATCTTTTGCCTTGGCAATAAATTCAAAAACCTTTTTACCTTCAACCAGTTTGCTCACGCCTTCGCGACCGAGATTTGCGCGATAAAACCCGCCATCCTTTTCTACATCATCAAAGCCTGATAGTAACAAGGCTTGATTCGGTTCGAACCATTGCTGATCGCGATCGGTTTGGACATAGCGATATTTGATGCTTTGCTCACGGCCCTGTCCTCCAGTGAGGCAATAGGCTGAACCCTTGTCCATGGGAATGACCCACAGATCATATTTATCCTGAACAAGCACAGCTTGGTCTTTAGCCACCCAACCTACAATGCCGTATCCTGGTACCGAAGAGGGGTAATCGTGATCCTCATCCGCAAAAGATACACCCAAGGAGGTGGTCAGATTCCGCGTTCGACCCGTTTGTTTTTCAAATAAGTGATAGTGCCCATCTTTATAAAAAACAACGCGCTGACCGCTAGGTGAAAGGCTTGATCTGGTCCAGGTGTCCAACCCTTCAGCCACCTTATATTTGTCGCCGCTTTGCAAATCTGCCATCCATAGATCGCGTTTACGGCCATTCCAAGTCATGGCTCTACGATAGGGTAAATCGCTGGTAAGCAATATGCCATTCGGGTTTTGACTCGGTCCTGCCGCCGGCACCACAAAATCAGCCAATGCAACCCAACGTTGTTTCCCCAGGTGATAGACGGCTAAATAATCCTGCTTGCTCGTTTGTTTCCAATTGGTTTTGTCATAGGTTTTGATGAAGGGATCTTCACCATGCCAAACATCCAGCCCGCGATCTTTCAGAATGCGATCAACATTTAGAAAATTCTCTTGGGAAAAGGGCTCTGTTTTTTTCTTGGGTTTATCAATTTTGAAAGAAGGTTTAAATCCAAAGAACAACCGTTCACCATCTTTTGACCAAGTCAGTTTCGAAGCCTTGTCCAAGTACCAATGGGCGCGATCAATTGCTAATTGTTGGCAAGAATCGGCTCCAACATTCCACACAAAGAGCTGGTTTCGAGGATCCGTTTTTGGCTTTTTCGGTTTGTCCTCTTTCTCAGAATCAGTCTCCTTTTCCGGCCCTTCAGCTGACTTTTTTTCAGCTGGTGGTTTTGGTCGCCCAACGGCAAAAGCTAAAACCTTGCCGTCTTCCTGAAAAGAGAGATTGGCGATTTTGAGGTGAGGTTCAACCAATAGCTGCTTTGCATCATCACTTTTGGAAAAATCTTGTGCGTAAAGCCCGTTCCCTTGGCCATCTTTGGCCTGAACTGTCCAAACTGCCACAGGGTGTTTCGGAGCAAACGCAAATGATTTCACGGATGCTTGCTGATGCTTTTTTCCCGTTTTCAGCTCTCTAATTTCAAGAGGAGAGCCACTTTCTTGTTTCTTACCAGATTTCTTTTTCTTTTCGCCCTCTGAGGCTTCTTTTTCCTCAGGAGGTTCGAAATGAATGGCCAAATATTTGCCGGAATCACTAAATTCAAACGCTTTGACCCGATCTATTTGCTCTTGTTTCCCGGAGGAGACCTCTATCAGCACGAGATTTTTGGTTAATTTCTTTTTCTTCTTGTCGTCTTTTTTGACTTTGGCCCTTTCAACGGCGGAAGGTTGCTGAAGTACCGCAATCCATTTTCCATCTCGGCCGACTTGAATGCGTTGCCCGCGTTCCAAGCGAAACGTTTTTTTGTCGCGAACGCGAATTGCAACCGCTTCCCCATCGCCCCGGTCCGGCGTGGACAAATAGGTTACCCATTTACCATCATCGGAAATCTTAGGTTTCTTAATTTCCCGAAATTGCATGATGTCTTCAACCGTTAAAGGAACACCATCGCTTGCCCATACAAGAGCACTTCCCAAAATGAGCCAGAGATAGAACAAAAAGCTGTATTGCTTCACCAAATATCCTCCGAGTAGCTGGTTCTCAGCCTTACTAAATAATTTCTAACGCACAGGAAAAAGTCCCGGGTTTACTCTTTCAGCCCGGTTGTTTTTTAATTAATGTATTGAAGAGCCATCATCTTATCACCCATCCCACTGCCATCGTCAAAAGACCCCATGAGTTTTTGAGGTCCAGTCGCAGAGAGTTAAAAGCCGGCACACTTCCTAAAAACCAAACACGATATAGAGAAAGTGACTCAACCCAAAAGGATACTGGTTCGTCCTTCTAATTCATTCTCAAAATCCTTGACCAGAGCGCCACCGGTTGAAAAAAAATCAGAAAAAATGTGACCTTTTCCAGATCCAGCGTTTTACAAGTGAAGGCAGACACAAACGACTCAACAAGAAGAGGACGTCTTGTTAAAGAAAAACCGGCCCATGCCATCCTCATTCGCCAGCATTTATGACCAATACGCTGATGCAATTTATCGCTACGCTTTTCATTGTGTCGGCAATGCCTATGATGCCGAGGACCTCACCGCCCAAACATTCTTTAAAGCGCTTAAAAACTTCTGGCGATTTCGCTGGACCGGCGCCCCCATCTCAGCCTGGCTATTCCGCATTGCCACCAATGAAATCCATACCTTTTTTCGCCAAGCTGAAAAAACGAGAGGCATTGACGGCAACAATGCCGAAACGGTTCCAAGCCCGCTCGCTACCACGGAAGAAAAGTCTTACCGGGATCTGGTTATGAAAAGCCTGAGCAGTTGTATGAAAGGGCTGAAACCCCAGGACCACAGCTTATTAGTGTTGCGCTATTTAGAGAAAAAGACCTTCGCGGAAATTTCCCAAATCACCGGCAAACGCGTCTCGTCATTAAAAATGAGAGTGCACCGTGCCTTAAATCACCTGCAGACTGAAATGGAAAAACAAGGAGTGGACCATGCGTTCTTTAGAACCGCTTTTGCGAAGCCTTGCTGATCGAGAAGTTGAGATGGATCCTCAATTCAAGCGTCAACTTCGAGAGGAACTGACCCTTGCCGCTAGCTCCAACCAACTTGCTGCCGGGTTGCGCTGGCGTACCTTCGCCATCGCAGGACTCACTGCAGCTCTCGTGTTTATTCTTTTCAACCCAAATTTGGTGGTTCGAGGAAATCAATGGCTCTTTGGCTCCACATCCCATGTTGAATTGCAGCAACCACCTCCCCAAATGCCCCTTTCCCAATGGATGGGCAACCAACAGGTTGCTTTTCAGAAAACGCCTGGATTGCAAACCGTTCCCATGCAAACGCCTGTCCGCAAAATTCTTTCAGAAACCCACTTCGTGATGCGCCAAG